>NIJG01000414.1:0-36806 GCA_002201625.1 Euglossa dilemma
ACAGGATAGGTGAAGATATTGCCTTAGCTATGCGACCCTCAATCAAGGTGGTAATGTTGTCGAACGTTGTAACCATCGACCTTCTTATTCATATATGGAATGAAGGTGCCACTGACAAAATTGAGTAATAATTTGCTTCTCTGATCACGAAGTTATGCTCTCGATACAGTGGGTTAGGCTCTCGGGAGGTAAGGCCCGCGGTAAAAAGTTTGACTCTATATCAATAGGTATCGTTCGACAACGGTTTGAATATGTACTTAAATACGTATACCGTAAAATAGGGTGTATAGAGACAATACTGTACTGTGGATCCACTCTCGCTGTACCCAGCTGGACTGTAGGGATCACAGGATTGGCGATTCTAATGTCTAAGCTGTACGACTCCAAAAGATTGTTGTAACAGATCGTTACCAGATATACAGTTTGCCTCTCAATCTTCGCATCCATAAATGAAATTAAGGCGCTGTCGCCTAAATGTAAGCTAATGTGTTTCTCTGAGCACAAAGTTATACACGAATAGTTATTCACGACAGGTAAATCTTTCTGTACTAAGTTTGACTCTACACCAATAGGTAAAGTTCTACATCGGTTTGGCGATCTACATTGACATTCAGACCATGAATAAAGGTGTCTAATACCAATACTGTCCAGCAGACATACTCCGGGAATACCTCATTTAACGCTCGGAATTATAGGATGGGTTAAGCTAATGACGTAGCCTTTCGCCTCTCATCGGAGGTGGTAACGTTTTCGGTCTATTTGACCCTCGGCCTTCTAATTAATACATGAATATATGGTGCACGTCATTAAAATATATTCTAATTTGTGCGACTAAACACGATGTTATGTTCTCTATACTACGGGTTAGCTCATCGGATAATAAGGCCATCTGCAAAAAGTTTGACCATATATCACTGGGTAACGTTCTACAACGGTTTGACTGTGTACTTTAATATTTATACTGTGAATGAGGGTGTCAAATTTCAATATTATACAGCAGAGTTAATCCCGGAATGCCTCATTTATCGCTTGGGATCATAGGATATGTGAAGGTGGGAACGATCACGCACTGTTCGTCACTCGATTTTCTGATTCATATATGAGTATAAGGTGTGCCTCATCTATAATGTCTACTAATTGGTTTCCACGAGCAGCTGGCATGACACTCGCCACAGCTGGTTAGATACAAGGACGGTAATGTATTCGGTAAAAAGAATTACTCTATACAAATTGGTTATGCTCTCCGACGGGTTGAGTCTTAACGTTAATATTCATGCCGTGAATTACGGAGACTATTGCCAATATTGTTCAGCGCACGTACACCCGGAGTACCTGGTTTGACTGTCCGAATCACAGGATAGGTAAAGCTATACAATTAGTCGTTCGTCCCTCATACATGGCGGTAACGTTCACAAACTGTTTGGCACTCGGTCATCTGTTTTAT
The DNA here is from genome assembly GCA_002201625.1 of Euglossa dilemma. Classification (NCBI taxonomy): domain Eukaryota; kingdom Metazoa; phylum Arthropoda; class Insecta; order Hymenoptera; family Apidae; genus Euglossa; species Euglossa dilemma. The sequence goes on from NIJG01000414.1 coordinate 1,445, forward strand.
ACATTAAATTGAGGTGACTGTCACTAAATTGCATACAAACTTGTTTCCCTGAGCACGACGTTATACCTTCAATACAGCGAGTTGGGTTCTCGGACGGTAACGCATGCATTAAAATGCTTGACTCTCTACGAATAGGTAACGTTCTTCTAGCGTTTGACGCTCTGCATTAATACTCAGACCGTTGGTCAAGGAGTCTATTGCCAATACTTTTCAGCGATGTTACACCCGGATCACCTGGTTTGACTCTCGGATTCACAGGAAAGGTGCAACTTCTGACGTAGCTGTTGGACCCTCAATGGAGGTGGTAACGTCCTCGATTGGCCTGACCCTCGATGATCTATTGCATACATGAAATTGAGGAGCCCGTCTCTAAAATGTAAATTAATTTCTTCCTCTGAACACGATGTTGTACTCCCGATACTGCGGATTAGGCTTTCGGTGGGGAAGGTCATCAGTATGATGTTTGAACTTACCACAATTGGTAACGATCTCAGAATTATTGACGCTTTACTATTTTATTCAAACCGTGAATTATGGTGTCTATTGCCAATACTGTACAGCGGGCTGACTCCCGGGATACCTGATTTAACTTTCGGAATCACAGGATAGGTGAAGCAATAGACTTAGCCGTCCGATTCTCAAAGAGGGTGATAATGTTCCTGATCGGGGTGACCATCGATCTTCTAATTCGTATTTGAAAATAATATGCCCTTCACTAAAATGTATAATGATTTGCTTTTCTCAATACGGAGATATACTCTCGACATAACGGGTTCGTTCCTCGGATGGTAAGGTATCCGGCCAAATGCTTAATACCATGCTAATCGATTGTGCTCTACAACGGTTTGCCGCCTTACTTTAATATTCATTCCGTGAATTAGCTTTTCCATTGGTAATACTGCACCGTGGATCGACTCCCGGAATACCTTGTCTGACCTTTGGTATTACAGGTCAGGTGTAGGTATTGATTTAGCTGTGCGACTGTCGAAGAGGATGGCAACGATCTCGTACCCTTGATAATCCTACTCCTGACAAGCTATTGAATTAGCCATTCGTCTCTCAGAGAAGGTGTTAACGTTCCCCAACGGTTTGACACTCGATGATCTAACTCATACATGAAGATAAGGTGCCTGTCACTGAAATGAATTCTAATTTCTTTCTCTGCACATGAAGATATTCTCTTGAAACAGCGGGTTAGATTTTCGGATGGTAAGATCTTCGGTACAATATCTGCCTTTATACCAACTGGTATCTTTCTCAAGCGGTTTCACGCTCTACTATAGTATTGAAACCGTGAATCAAGGTGTCCAGGGCCAAAACTGTTCCGCCAATTTACATCTGGCACACCTGGTTTGACTTTCGGAATCACAGGATAGGTGTTGCTATTGACTTAGCTGATCGTTCATCGAAGAAGGTGGTACCGTGCTCGGACTGTTTGACACTCGACCTTCTAATTCGAACATGAAGTTAATGTGCCCTTCACTCAAATGTATAATAAATTGTTTCGCTGAACATGAAGTTATGCTTTCGATACAGCGGGTAAGGTTCTCGGAATGTAGTGCCTTGGGTGTTAAGCTTTATTATGTACCGGGAGGTACTAAGTCTGTTCTGTAATATTTACACTCAGAATTAAGGTGACTCTTGCCAAAACTGTACATAGTATTTCCTACAGGAATACCTTGTTAGAACCTCGGACTCACAGAGTAGATGAAGCTATAGACTTAACCTTTCTGTACCCGAAGAAGGTGTTAATGATCTCGAATGATTTGACTCTCGATTTTGATATTCGTGATTGAAAATATGGTATCCGTCTGATGAAATATCTACTAATTTGTCCCTGCGAACACTAAGCAAAATATTCCCTACAACGTGCTAGGCTCCCAGATGGCACGATTTTCGGAATAAGTAATGACTACATGCCATTTGGTAATCTTCACCGACGGAGTGACTCTTTACTTTAGTATTCATACCGTGAATGAAGGTGTTTAATGCCAATACTGTTCAACGGATTACGGACCGAATACCTGGTTTGACTACCGGAATCACAGGATAGGTGAAGTTATTAACAAAGCGGTGCAATTCTCAATTAAGGTGGCAGGGTTCCCGATCTGTTTGACCCTCGATATTCTATTCCATACATGAAATTAAGTTTCGTTCCTCTAAAATGACAACATATATGTTTCTATGAACACTGAGTCAGGCACTCCCTACAGCGGGTTGGACTACTAGAGAGGTAAGGCTTTTGGTAAAAATTTGATTCCATACGAGTAGGTAAAGTTTGCAACGATTCCACGCTCTACTTCCATATTCGAATCGTGATTTCATGTGTCAAATACCAATACCGTGCAGATGATTGACTCCAGGAATACCGGTTTGACTCGCAGTATCACAAGATACATGAAGGTATTGACGTACCTGTGTCACTCTCAAAGAAGGAGGTTACGTTCTCGAACGGTCTGACTTTAGAATCTCATACTCATACAAGAAAACAAGGTGACCCTTTGCTATGATATCTTGTAATATGTTTCCGTGGACACTAAGCATGACACTACCTACGGCGGTTTAGGTTTTCGGGGAGTAAGGTATCTGGTAAAATGTTTAATTGCATACCAATGGGTATCGTTCTACAACGGTTTGACTCTGTACTTTAATATTTATTCCGTGAATTAGTGTGCGTAATGCCTATGCGATGGAGGGGATTTATTCAAGGAATACCTAGGTTCACTCTTGGAATCAGAGGATATTTGAAGCTCTCTGTAGTGCTACTCTGTAGTGCGTCTCTTTAAAATCGTAGCGACGTTCTCGAACTGTTTGACCCTCTACCTTCTTATTCATACATGAAATAAAGTTGCCCGTCACTACAATTTATACTATTTTGCATCTCTGACCACGATGTCATACCCTCGAAACAGTGGGTTTGCTTCTAGGAAGGTACGACCTTCGATGAACGGTAGGACTCTATAACAATAGGTAACGCTGCACAACTGTGGGACCCTGAACTTTAATATTAATACCCGGAAATAGTGTTTCGAATGTCAATACTGTGCAGCGGACTTACACCTGGAATATCTGGTTTGAATCTCGGAATCATAGTACAGGTGAAGCTAGAGGTTCTGCCGTTCGACACTCAAGGATGGTGGTTACGTTCTCGAACTGTTTTACCCTCGATATTCTAATTTATACATGAAGTATAGGTGCCCGTCTCTGAAACGACGATTTATTTATTTCTCTGAACATGAAGATATATTTTCGAAACAGCGGGTTAGTTTTTGTGAGGGTTAGGTCTTCGGTGAAACGTTTGACTTTCTAGCAATTCGTAGCGTTCTCAAACGGTTTGACGCTTCACTTTAGCTTTCATACCGTGAATTATGGTGTTTATATATTGACTTGTCGGTTCGACGCGCAAAGGAGGTGGGAACGTTGTCGACCGCATTGACCATCGATCTTCTAAATTCATACATGAAGTTAAGGTACCCGTCGATGAAATGAATACTATCTTCATTCTCTAAACACGACATTGTAATCTCGTTACAGCGGGTTAGTTTTTCAGAGGGTAAGGTCTACTGTTGAGCGTTTGACTTTATAGCAATTCCTAACGCTCTCAAACGGTTTGACGTTCTATTTCAATATTCAAACCGTGCATTATGGTGTCTATTGCCCATACTGTTCAGCGTATTTACTTCCGGAATGTCACATTTGCCGCGCGGAATCGTAGGATAGGTGATTCTATTGGCTTAGTCATTTATATCTCATGGATGATGGTATCGTTCTCGAACGGCTAGACCCTCGACCTTCTAACTCATGCACGAAACTAGGATGCCTGCATCTATACTGTATAGTAATTTGTATCCACTGAAAACGATGTTATACTTTCGATACAACGGAATAGATATTCGGAGTGGAAGGTCTTCAGTGAAACGATTATCTTTCGTCAATTGGTAACGTTTGCAAATGGAGTGACGTTCATCTTTAACACTAAAACAGTGAATTATTCTGTCTATTGGCAAAACTGTTCAGGGGACTTACTCTTGGAATAGCTGGTTTGACTTTCTGAATAACAGGATATATGAAGCTATTGACAAAGCCGTGCGAGGGTCAAAGTAGGTGGTAACGATCTCCATCGCTTTGCCTCTCGATTCTGATATTCGTACGCAAAAACATGATGTACGTCCGATAAAATGTCGATAACTTGTTTGCATGAACAACCAGTAAAACACTCGCTACAGCGGATTAGATTCTCGGAGGGTAAGGTGCTCGGTAAAGAGAATGACTCTATAACAACTGGTAATGTTCTCCGACAGTTTGATTCTCCAGCATAATATTTAATGCTGTAAATTATAGTGCATATTGCCAATAGCGTTGAGCGGATATACTTCTGGAATATCTAGTTGGACTCTGGGAACCACAGGATAGGTGACGCTGATGATATAGCTGCGCGATTGCCAAAAATGGTGACAATGTTCTGGAATGGTGAGATGCACAATCATCTTGTGATACGAGCAATTAAGGCAACCGTCACTAAAATATGTACTACTTTGATTCTCTGAACTCCAAGTTATACTATCGATGGAGCGGGATAGGTTCTCGTATGGTACGGCCTTCGGTTAAAAGTTTGACTCTATAACAATTGGTAATGTTCTCCGACGGTATAACTCTCTACTTTAATGACCATACTGAGGAATGAGGAATCTATTGCTTCTGCAGTTCAGCGGATTTACTCCCGGCATACCAGGATTCTCTTTCGCAATCACAGGAAAGCCGAAACTACTGACCTCTCCGTTCGAGTGGCAGTGGAGGCCGTAACGTTCACGAACGATTTGACCGTCAATATCCAAATTCATAGATGAAACTAACGTTGCCGTAACTAAAGTGTATACTAGTTTGTTTCTCTGAATTCAAAGATATACTCTCGATGCAACGAATTTGACCCAAGGAAGGAAAGGCCTTCGGTAAAATGTTTGGCACTATACACATAGATAACGTTCTACAAATTACTGACCCTGTACTTTAATATTTATACCGTGAATTAGGGTTCATGGTGCCATTACTGTAAGCCGATTTACTCCCGGAGTACCTGGTCTGATTCTAGGAATCGCAGGATAGCTGAAGTTATTGATGTAGTTGTTTGTCTCTCATAGATGGTGGCAACATTCTCGAGAGATTTACAACTCGATTTTCTAATTCATACATGAAGTTAAGTTGCTCGTCACTGATACGAATAATAATTTCGTTCTCTGAACACGAAGTTATACTCTCGGAACTGCAGGTCATCTTCTCCGAAAGAATGGCTATCGGTAAAGAGTTTGATTCTATAGCAATAGCTAAAGTCCGACAACGGATTGTCATTCCGCTTTAATATTCGAACCGTTAGTTAAGATGCCTGTTGCGAATACTCATCAGCGGATATACTTCAGGGATACCTGCAATAACAATCGGTAGCACAGGATATGTAAAGCTATTGACTTAGCAGTTCGATTGTCATAGAATGTGGTAACGGTCTGGAAAGGATTGGCCCTTGATCTTCTAATTCATACATGAAATTAAGGTGCTCATCACTCAAATGTATACTAATTTGTTTCTCGGAACACTATGCTATACTCATCACACAGGAGGTGATATTCGCGGAATATAAGGCCTACGTAAAAATGTTTGACTCTATCTGAATAGGATCCGATCTACAACGGTTTGACTCCCTACGTTAGTATTGATACCTTGAATTAAGGTGTCTGTTGAAAATACTTTTCAGCGAATTCACTTCCGTTATACATGGTTCGACTCTCGCAAACACAGGATAGGTGAAGCTTCTGACTTAGCAGTTCGCTCTCAAACAAGGTGGTTCCACTCTCGACTGGATTCACTCATAATTCATATAATTATTCAGGAAAATGTGGTGTCCGCCATCGTATATATCGACTAATTTGTTACCGTGAACAATAAGCAAGTCGCACGATACTGCGCCTTGGGCCCTCGGAACGTAAGGTATTCATTAAAAAGAATGACTCTACACACTTGGTATCGTTCTACAAAGGTTTGACGCTCCGCTCTAATACCCATGCCGTGTATTAATGCTTCTATGGCCAATACTCATCAGCGGACTTACGTCCGGAATACCTGGTTTGCCTCTCGGAAAAGCATGGTGGGTGAAGCTATTGACTTAGCTGTTCGTCTCTTACAGAAGGCGGCAACGTTCACGAGCGGTTTGACCCGCGATTTCTAATTCATACATAAAGTGAAGGTGCCCGTCACAAACATGAATACTAGTTTTGTTCTCTCAACAAGAAGTTATACCATCGATTTGTCGGGTTGCCTTTTCCGAAGGCAGGTCTATCAGTAAAATGTATGACTCCATACCAATGGCTGACGTTCTCCAGGAATACCTGCTATGAAACTCGGAAACACTGGTTATGTGAAGCTATTGACCTTGCCGTTCGAATAACATAGAAGGTGGTATCGATCTAGAGCGGTTTGACCCTTTGATCTCCTAATTCATACATGAAATTAGTGTGGCCGCCACTAATATAATTACTAACTTTTTTCTCTGAACAATAAGTTATACTCTTGATGAAGCGGCTGAACTTCGCTGAAGATACGGCCTTCTGTAAAACGATTGACTGTAGAACAATTGGTAACAATCACAAACGGTTTGAAGCTCTAGTTTAATATTCAAACTGTGAATTAACGCGATCAATTGCATATATTCTTCAGCGGACTAATCCGCGAATTACCTGGTGTCCCTCTCGGAAACACAGTATATGTGAAGCTATTGACTTACCTGTTTGATTATCATAGAAGGTGGCAACGATCTCGAACTGCTTTGCCTTCGACATTCTAATTCACACGTGGAATTAAGATGCCATCAAACACGGAGTTATACTCCCAATACAGGGGGTTACTTCTTCGGAGTCTCCGGTCTTAGGTAAAACGTTTGAATTTATAGCACCAGGTAGCGTTCTCAAATCGAGTGACGCTCTATCTTAGTATTCAAACCGTGGAGTAGGGTGTCAATTTCCAATTCTGTTCAGCGGATTTACTCACGAAATACCTGATTTGAATATCGGAATCTCAGGACTGGTGAAGCAATTGACTTAGTCGTCCGACCCTTAAAGCGAGTGGTAACGTTCTCGATCGGGGTGACATTGGACCTTCTAATTCATGCACAAAATACAGGTGACCGTCAGGAAAATGTATTCTTATTTGTTTCTTTGGACAGGAAGTTATACTCTCGATACAGCGGTTTGGTTGTCGGAAGGTATGGCCTTCGGTAAAAATAGTGTCTCTATACCAACTTGCAATGATCTCCGACAGTTTGTCTTTTTACTTTAATGCTCAAACCATGAATTAGCTTGTCAACTGCCTATATAATTCAGCGGATTTTTTCCCCGCAATGATTGGTATGGCTCTTGGATTCACAGGATAGGCCAAGATATTGGCTTAAATATGCGACTCTCTTTGAAGGTGGTAACGTTGTCGAGCGAGGTAACCCTCAATCTTCTCATTCACATATGAAATTATGGTGCCCCTGACAAAATTGGGTAAAAAGTCGCATCTCTGAATACAAAGTTATACTCTCGATACACCGGGTCGTGCTCCCGGAAGTTATGGTCTTCGATAAAAAATTTGATCCCATACAATTTCGTAGCGATCTACAACGGTTTATCTCGGTACTTTAATATTAATATGGTGAACTATGGTGCCTAATGCCAATCATGTTCTGCGGATTTTCGCCCGGAATACCTTGGTTGACACCCAGAATCAAGGGATGGGTGAAGCTATCGACTTCGCCGTTCAATTCTCGAGGAAGGTAGTAGCTTTCCCGAACGGTTTAACGCTCAATCTAGTAATTCATACATGAAATTAAGGTGTCCGTCACTATAATGTATAGTAGTTTCCTTGCCTGGTAATAAAGTTACACCCTCGCCATAGCGAGTTACATTCTCAAAAGGAATGGCCGTCGGTAAAAGATTTGACTCTATATCAATAGGTAACGTTCTACAACGGTCTGACGGTGGAGTTTAATATTTATACCGAGAAATAGAGCGTACGATGCCAATACTGCACTGAAGAATTTCTCCCGGAGTAACTGGTTTGACTCTCGGAATTACAGGATAGGCGACGCTACTGACATAGCCGTTCTATTCTCAAAGATGGGAACGTTCTCAAACGGTTTGACGTTCGGTTTTGCTATTCGGGCATGAAAATACGGTGTCCGCTTGCTTAAATGTATACTAGTTCGTACCTCTGAAAACGGTATTATTTTCTCGATACAGCGGGTCAGTTTCTCGGAGGGTAAAGAATTCCGTAAGAAGTTTGACACTACACGAGTATTTATTGTTCTACAACGGCTTGACGGCCTGATTTAATATTCAAACCGCGAATTAAAGTCTCATTTGCCAAAACTCTTCAGCGGAATTACTCTCGGATTACCTGGTATGACACTCGGATTCACAGGATAGGTGGAGATATTGACTTATCCGTTCGTCTCACACAGAAGGAGGCAACGTCATCGAGCGGTATGTCCCTCGAATTGCTAATGCATATACGATGACACGGTGTCCGTTCATGAAAGGAGTACTACATACTTTCTCTGAACACGAAGTTATACTTTCGGTGATGCGAGTGAATTTCGCATACGACAAGGCCTTCGGTAAAGCGTTTGACCTTACACCAATTGGTATCGCTCTCATACGGTTTGACGCTCTACTTTAATATTCAAACCGAGAATTAATGTGTGCATTGCCAATACTGTACAGCGGCTTGACTACCGGAATATCTAGTTTGACTTTCGGAATCACATGCTATGTGAAGCTACCAAATTAGCAATATGAATCTCACAGAAGGTTGTAACCTTCCCGCACGGTTTGACCCTCGATTTTCAGATTCATACAAGAGGATAAGGTGCCCGTCACTGGATTGAATACTAACTTCCTTTCCTGTACACGAAGTTAGACGGTAAAAGGGATTGTATATGTACCAGTGTGTGGCGCTGTACAACGGGTTCCCGCACTATTTTAATACTCAATCCGGGAATTTATGTATCTATTGATAATAATGTACAGCGCTTTTAATTCCGGAATATCTCGTCTGACTTTGGGAATCGCTCGACATATGAAGCTATTGACTTACCCGTTCGAGTCCCCAAGATGGTGGCATCTTTCTCGATCGGTTTGACACTCGATCTTCTTACGCGTGCATTATATTAAGGTGCCCGACACTAAAATATGTACTAATTTATACCTCTGGACACTAAGTTGTAATTTCGATACAGCGGGATACGTCCTCAGAAGGTAAGGCCTTCGGTAATGTGTTTGACCCTATACCAATAGGTACGATCAACGACGGCTTGACTCTGTACTTTAATCTTTATACCGTGAATTAGGGTTTCTATTGGCTATACTGTTCTGCAGATTCTTTCCAGGCACATCTGTTATGACTGTCGGAAACGCAGCATATGTGAACATATTGATTTGTCTGTTCGAATATCATAGAAGGTGCTAACGGTCTCGAGCTGTTTGATCGTCGATCTTCTATTGCATACATGAAACTAAGGTGCACGCCGCTAAAATGTCAACTTACATGTTTCCATGATCACGGAGCAAGGCACTCCCTACAGCGGGTTGTACTAGTCGGGAGGTAAGGCCTTCGGTTAAAGGTTTCATTCTATACGAATGGGTAAAATTTACAATGGTATTTCGCTCTACTTTAATATTCGAACAGTCAACTAAGGTGTCAATTACCAATACTGTTCGTCTATGGCAGAAGGTGGCAACGTCCTCGAACGGTTTGACCCTTGACCTTCTGACTCATACATGAAGGTATGGGGCCTGACACCGACGTGAATACTAATTTCATTCTCTCAACACGAAAATATACTGTCGCAACGGCGGGTTAACTTATCCGATCGTAAGGCTATTGTTAAAGTGTTTGTCTCCATACCAATAGGTAACGTTCTACAACGGTTTGACGGTCTATTAAAACTGTGAAATGAATCGCCTATTGCCAATACTATTCAGCGGATTTACTCCAGTAGTACCTGATATGACTCTCGGAAACACGGGGTATGAGATGCTATTGTCTTGGCTGTTCGAATAACATAGCGTGGTAACGGTCTCCAACTGTTTTACTGTCAACTGTATAATTCATACATGGAATTAGGATGCCATCACTATAATGTATACTAATGTAATTCTCTAAACACGAAGTTATACTCTCGATACATTCGGTTAGTTTTTCGGAGTGTGAGGTCTTCGGTAAAGCGTTTGACTTTATTGCAATTGGTAACGTTCCCTAACGGGCTGACGCTGTATTTTAGTATTGAATCTGTGATGTAATGTATTTACTGCCGCTACTGTACAGCGCATTTACGTCGGGATTACCTGCTTTGACTCTCCCAATAACAGGATAGGTGATACCATTGATTTTACCGTTCGTCTCTAACAGAAGGTGGTAACGTTATCGAACGCATTGACCCTCAATCTTCAAATTCATGCATGTGAGTAAGATGCTCGTCACTAAAGTGTATACTATTTCATACCCCTGAACACGGTATTATACTCTCGATACAGCGGGTCATTTTTTCTGGATGTAAGACCATCGTAAAGAGTTTGACTTTATACCAACTGGTAACGTTCTCAAGCAGTTTCACGCTCTGCATTATTATTCAATCCATGAAGTAAGGTGTCCATTGCCAATTCTCTTCAGCGGATATACACGTGGTATACCGAGTGTGACTTTCTAAACCACGGGATAGGTGAAGCTACTATATTATATGTGCGATTCCACAAAGAAGGTTTGAACTGTCTTAAACGGTTTGCCTCTCCATATTCACATTCATACGTGAAGTTATGGTGCCCGTCACTACAATGTATTCTAACATATATCTTTGAACACGGCGTTGTACTCTGGATACAGCGGGATTGTTTTATAGATGTGACGCTATTGACTTAGCCGTTCGTCTCGTACAGAAAGTGGTAACGTTCACGATCGATTTGACTCCCGATCTTCTTGTTCATACCTACGATGAAGGTGCCCGTCACTAAAATGCATACTAATGTGTTTCCCTAAACACGAATTTATATTCTTGATACAATGGCTCTCGGATGATATGGCCGTCTGTAGAAAGGTTGACTGTATAGCAACAGGTGACGCTATACAATGGTTTGGCTCTGATCTTTAATATTTATGTTCGTGATACAACGTCTGAAATTCCAATAATGCACTGCGTATTTAGTCACGGTATACCTGGCTTGTCTCCCGGAATCACAGAATATGTGAAGCTATTGACGTAGCCCTTTTTCTCGCAAAGGAGGTCGGATCGCACCCTAACGGCTGAACTGTCGAATTCTCACTTGATTCATGAAAATAAGGCATCCATCTGCTAAAATGACTACCAATTCGATTCCGTAAGCACTAAGCGCGACACTCGCTACAGCGGGGTCGGATCTAGGAAGTTAATGTGTTCGGTAGAAAAAATAACTCTGTACCAATTGGTAATGTTCTGCTACGGATTGACCTTCTACTTTAATATTCACACCGCGAACTAAGGTGTCTGTTGCCAATAGGGTACAGCGGATTGACTTCCGGAATTTCCGAGTTTACTGTGGGTATCACGGGATATGTGATGCTATTGACTTAGTCGTTCCACTCGCAAAGAAGGTGAGAACGCTCTCGAACGGTTTGCCGCTCGATCTTCTGATTCATATATGAAAACAAGGTGTGCTTCTGCTATGTCTACTTATTCGGATCCGAGATCATGACGTGATACTTTCGATACAGCGGGATATGGTAGCGCAAGGTAAGGCCATCGGTAGAAATGTTGACTGTATAGCAACACCAAACGATCTACGGTGGTTTGACTCTGTGCTTCAACATTTATAACGTAATATAGCGTGTGTAATTCCAATACTGTACTGTGTGCTTAATCGCGGTTTACCTCGTTTGTCTCACTGAATCAGAGGATAGGTGAAGCTATTGGCGTGGTTGTGCGACTCTCAAAGATGGTGGTAACGATCTAGAAGGGTATACCCCTCGGTGTTCTAAGACGTACATGAAATTAGTGCGCCCATCACTAAATGTATAGTATTTTCCTTCCCTGAACACGAAGCTCTACTCTAGATACAGCGGGATAGCTTCTCGAATTGTTAGGCCATGGTTCATGAGTGTGCCCTCATTCAACTACGCCACGTTCTACAACGGTTTGACACTATACATTTATATTTATACAGTTAATTAAGGTGTGTTTTGCCAATACTATTCAGCGCATTTACTCACGGAAGGCATGGATTGCATTTTGGAATCACATAATATGTGAAGCTATTGTCATAGCTGTGCGACGCTCATAGAAGGTGGTAACGCTCACCAACGCTTTGCCACTCGATGTTGATATTTATACACAAACATGTGGTGTCCGTCCGCAGGAATGTCTAGTAAATTGTTTCCGTGGACAATAAGCAGCACACTTGCTATAGCGAAATAGGTTATCGGAAGGTAAGGTATTCGGTTAGAAGATTGACTTATTTCGAATTCGTAATATTCGCCGTCGGCTTGACCCTCAACTTCAAAATTCATACAGTGATTTAAGGCGTCTATTGCCAATACTGTTCGGGGGATATACTCCTGGAGTTCATGGTTTTGCTCTAGAAGTCACAGGAGGAGTGAAACTATGGACTTCGCCGTTCGATTTCCACAGAAGGTAGTAACGTTCACGAATAGATTTACCCTCCATCTCCAAATTCATGCTTGAGGTTAAGGGTCCCGTCATCAAAATGTTTACTAGTTTACCGCCGAACACGAAGGTATACTCTCCATATCGGGGTCAGCTTGTCGGAAGGTAAGATCTTCTGTAAAACGTATAACTTTACACATATTTGTAACGTTCTCAAACGGATATTCGCTTTACTTTAATATTCAAACCGTGTATTAATGCGCATAATGGCAATACTGTACAGCCGATTTACTATCGGAATACTTGGTTTGACTATCGGAGTAACTGGATAGGTGAAGCTATTGACTTAGCCGATCGTCTTTCACAGAAGGTGGTAAAGATCTGGATCGCTTCGACGTTTATACATAAGCATATGGTGCTCGTCCTCTAAAATGAGTACAAATTTGTTACTGTGCACATTAAGCACGACTCTCGCTACAGCAGGTGAGGTTCTCGGATGATATGTTATTCGGTAAAAAGAATGTCTTTTTGCGGATTGGTAATTTTCTCCGTCGGTTTGCCTCACTACATTCATTTACATACCGTGAATTAAGGTGTCTGTTGCCAATAATCTTCAGTGGACGTACACCCGGATTACCTGATTTGACTTTCGGAATCACAGGATTGGAGAATCAATAGACTTAGTCATTCGAATCTCATAGAATGTGGTCAATTTCTAGAACGGCTGGGCCCTCAATCTTCTTATTCATATTGTAATTAATGACCCCGAGGGTTAAATGTTTACCAATTTGATCCACTGCACATGAAGTTACTCTCTCGATGTAGCGGGTCAGGTTCCTGGAAGGTACGGCCATCGGTAAAACGTTTGACTTTATAGCAATTGGTAACGTTCGCAAACGGCTTGACTCTGTTCTTTACTATTTATACAGCGAAAAAGGGTGGGTAATGCCAATACTGTTCATCGAATTCACTCCAGGAGTACCTGGATTTACTACCGGAATCACAGGATATCTGAAGCTATTGACTTAGTTTTTGGACTCTCGAAGAATGTGGAAACGTTCTCGAAAGGTTAGAGCCTCGTTCTTCGCATTCATGCACGTAATTAAGGCGCTCGTCTCGTAAATGTATAGTAGTTCGTCCCTCTGAAAACGGTGTTATTCACTCGATGCAGCGGGTCAGTTTCTCGGAGGGTAAAGAATTCTGTATGAAGTTTGACCCTACACGAGTATTTAATGTTCTATAACTACTTGACGGCCTACTTTAATATTCAAACCGCGAATTAAAGTCTCATTTGCCAAAAGTCTTAAGCGGAACTGCGCTCGGATTACATGGTATGACACTCGGATTCATAGGATAGGTGAAGATATTGACTTCTCCGCTCGTCTCACACAGAAGGTGGCAACGTCATCGAGAGGAATGTCCATCGATCTGCTAATGCATATATGATGATTAGGCGTCCGTTCCTGAAATGAGTACTACTTTCTTTCTCCGAACATGAAGTTATACTTTCCGTGATGCGAGTGAATTTCGCGGAAGGCAAGGCCTTTGGTGAAACGTTTGACTTTATACCAATTGGTTTCGCTCTCACATGGTTAAACGCTCTACTTTAATATTCAAACCCAGAATTAATGTGTCCATTGCCAATACTGTACAGCGGCTTGACTCCCGGAATATCTAGTTTGATTTTCGGAATCACAGGCTGTGTGAAGCTAACAAATTAGCAATACGAATCTCACAGAAGGTTGTAACGTTCCCACACGGTTTGACACTCGATCTTCTTATTCATATAAGAGGATAAGGTGCCCATCACTGGATTGAATACTAATTTCTTTTCCTGTACACTAAGTTAGACGGTAAAAGGGATTGTATATGTACCAGTGTGTGGCGTTCTACAACGGTTTGTCCCCCTATTTTAATATTCAATCCGGGAACTTATGTATCTATTGATAATAATGTAGAGCGCTTTTAACTCCGAAATATCTCGTCTGACTTTGGGAATCACTGGACATACGAATCTATTGGCTTACCCGTTCGAGTCCCAAAGAAGGTGGCAACTTTCTCGATTGGTTTGACACTCGATCTTCTTACGCGCGCATTAGATTAAGGTGCCCGACACTAAAATATATACTAATTTATACCTCAGAACACTAAGTTATAATTTCGATACAGCGGGATACGTCCTCAGAAGGTAAGGCCTTTGGTAATGTGTTTGATCCTATACCGATAGGTACGATCAAAGCCGGCTTGACTCTGTACTTTAATCTTTATACCGTGAATTATGGTTTCTATTGGCTATACTGTTCAGCCGATTACTCCAGGAATATCAGGTTTGACTCTGCGAATCAGTGCATAGGTGAGGCTATTCAAGTAGACGTTCGACTCACAAAGGTGATGGCAACTTTCGCGAAACGTTTCACTCTGGATTTTTATATTCATATCTGAAATTGAGGTGCCATTCAGTAAAATGTATAACAGCTTGCTTCCCTATCCACGAAGTCATCATCTTGATACTTCGGGTTATCTTCTGCAATGTAAGACCTCCAGTAAAAGGTTTGACTCTATACGATATGTTAACGTTCACAACGGTCTGACCGTCTGCCTTAATCCTTATACCTTGAACTATGGTGTGTGTTGTCAATACTGTACGGGGCATTCAGTCCTGGTGTACCTCATTTGACTCTCGGAATCATAGGATAGGTGATGCCATAGACTTAACTGTTCGACTCACAAAGACCGTGTTAACGATCTCGAACGGTTAGATCCGCGACCTTCTAATTCATACTTGAAATTATCGTGCCTCTCTCTAAAATGTTTATAATTTTATTTCCATGATCACTAAGCAGACACTCCCGACAGGGGGTAGGGATTCTCGGAAGGTACGGCTATCGGGAACAAGTTTGATCATATACGAATATGTATCGTTCTACAACGGTTGGACGCCCATCCTTAATATTCACACCCTGAATTAAGGTGTCCATTGCCAATACCGTTCTGCAGATTTTCTCCAGGCATATCTGGTATGACTGTAGGAAACACAGCGTACGTGAACATATTGATTTGTCTGATCGAATATCATAGAAGGTGCTAACGGTCTCGATCGGTTTTATCCTCGATCTTCTATTACAAACATGGAACTAAGGTGCACGCCGCTAAAATGACAAGTTACATGTTTCCATGATCAAGGAGCAAGGCACTCCCTGCAGCGGGTAGTACTAAGCGGGAGGTAAGGCCTTCGGTAAAAAGTTTCATTCTATAGGAATAGGTAATGCTTACAATGGATTTTCGCTCTACTTTAATATTCGAACAGTGAACTAAGGTGTCAATTACCAATACTGTGTACCGGATAGACTCCCGGAATACATGGTTTGACTCTCTGAATCACAGAATCGATGACCTTATTGACATAGCCTGATCGTCTACAACAGAAGGTGGCAACGTTCTCGATCGGTTTGACCCTCGATCTTTTACTTCATGCATGATATTAAAGTACTCGTCCCTAAAATGTATTCTAATTCGCACCCCTGAATTACGGAGTTATACGCGCGACACAGCGGGTTAGTTTTCCGGAGGGTATGGCTTTCTGCAAGAAGTTTGACCCTACACGTATAGGTAATGTTCTAAAACTGCTTGACGGCCTGCTCTACTATTCATACCGTGAATTGTTGTGACTATCACCAATAATATTTAGCGGACTTACTGTCGGTTTTCCCGGGTTGACTCCCAGAATCACGGGATAGGTAAATTCGTACCTAGCCGTACGAATCTCAAAGAAGAGTGTAAAATTCTCGATCGATTTGACACTCGATCTTCTTACTCACTTTGAAATTATGGTCCCCGTCACTAAAATATTTACTAATTTGATGCTCTGAACACGAAGTTATACCCTGAATACAGCGGGTTAGCTTCTCTCTATCGATAAAGTGTTTGATTCTATACCAATACGTAACGTTCTACAACGGTCTGACGGATGGCTATAATATTCTATCCGTGTATTATGGTACCTATTGCCAATAGTGTTTATCAGATTTAATACAGGCATTGCTGCTATAATTCTTGGAAACACAGGATATATGAAGCTATTGACTCAGCCGCTCGAATCTCAATGAAGGTGGTGTTGAACTCGAACGGTTCGACACTCGATCTTCTATTTCATATTTGAAAACTAGCAGTGTGCTTCTACGTTAATGTTTACTAATTTGTTTCCTTCAACATTAAGCAAGACACACGCTACAGCGTGTTAGCTTCTCGGAAGGTAACGTATTCTGTAAAAAGAATGACATTATATGACTTTTTATTTTTTTTTTCCACGGCATGACTCTCTACTTTCTTATTTATACCGTGTATTAAGGTGTCCTTTGCAAATTCTGTTCTGAAAGTTTTCTCCCGGAATAACTGGCACGGCCCACGGAATCACTTTATAGGTGAATTTACTGACTTAGCCGCTCGACACACAAGGAGGGTGGTAGCGTCCTTGAAGGGTTCGATCCTCGATCTTCTTATTGGTAATGGAATTAAGTTCCCCATCACTAATATGTTTACTAATTTGATCCTGTGAACACGAACCTATACTCTCGATACATCCCGTTAGGCTTTCGGAGGGTAAGGTTTTCTGTAAAATGTTTGACTTCATACCACTTAGTAACGTTCTATAACGGATTGACGCCCTACATCCATGTTCACACCGTGAATTATGTGCCAGATGCCAATACTATTCAACAGATTTTCTACCGGAATGCCTCATTTGACCCTCAAAATCGTAAAATTATTGAAGCTATTGACTTAGCCGTTCGATTATCGAAGATTATGGTAACATACTCGCCACGCAATGACCCTGAGATCTTCCTATTGACATATAATATATGGTGTCCGTCTGATAAAATAAGTACTAATTTGTTTCCCTGAGCCCTAAGCATGACACACGCTACAGCGGGTTAGTATCCAGGAAGGTAAGGTATTAGTTAAAGCAATTACGTTATACCAAATCGTATTGTCCTCCGACGGTTTGACTCTCAACCTTAATATCCATGCCGTGAATTAAAGTGTCCATTGCCAATACTGTCGTACACATTAAATCCCGGAATTCCTGGTTTGTCTCTCGGAATTACTGGATAAGCGTAGCTAATGGTACAGCCGTTCGATTCTCAAAGATGGTGGTTACGATCTCGCACTGTTTCACACTCGACCTTCTAATTCATACACGAAGTTAAGATGCACGTAACAGAAATGCATACCATCTTCATTCCCTCAACACAACGATAAACTCTCTATGATGCTGGTGAGGTTCGCGGAAGGTGACGTCTTAGGTAAACCGTTTGACTGTATTGCAATTAGGAGCGTTCCCAAACGGCGTGACGCTCTATTTTAATATTCTAACCGTAAATTACGGTGACCATTGCCATTAGTGATCAGCGGATTTACTCTCGGAATACTTGGTTTGCCTCTCCGAGTCGCAGAATAGGTGAAATTATTGACTTAGCAGTTTCTATTTCTGAAAACGAAGCTATACTCTCAATGCAGCGGTTCAGCGCCTCCGAAGGTAGGGCCTTCTGTCAAAGGTTTTACTCTATACCAATTCGTATCGATATACAACGACTTGATGCCGTACATAAATATTTATAACGTTCAATAGGATGTCTAATGCCATACAGTAACGCGAATTTACTGCCCGAATACCTAGTTTGACTCTCGGAATCGCAGGATAGGTGATTCTATTGACTTAGTCATTCACCTCTCAAGGATGGTGGTATCGTTCTCGAACGCCTTGACCCTCCACCTTCTAATTGATACATAAATTATGGTGCCCACCTCTATAATGTAGAGTAACATGTTCCTCTGAGTACGATGTTACACTTTCGATACAGCGGATTAGACGTTCGGAGCGAAAGGTCTTCAGTATAACTTTTGACATTATGAAAATTGTTAACGTCCTCTATTGGAGTGACACTCTACTTTAATATAAAGCTGTGAATTACGGTGTCTAATGCCAATACTGTTCTGCGGATTTACTCCCGGAATACACGGTTTCACCCTCGGAATCAAAGGATAGGAGAAGCTATTGACTTAGCCCTTCGACTCTCATAGAAGGTGGAAACGATCTCAAACGGTTCGGTACTCGATCTTCCAACTCATACATGAAATTAAAGTGCCGCCACTAAAATCTCTACTAATTTGCATCCGTGAACATGAAGTTATGCCCACGATACTGCTAGATCTGCCCACCGAAGGCAAGATATGCGATAAAGAGTATGACGTTATATCAATGAGTGACATTCACATTCGCCTTTACCACCTACTCTTATAATCATACCGTGAATTAATGTTTCTACTGACAATACCGTTCAGCGGATTTACTCCTGGAATACCAGGCTTGACTCTCGGAATCACCGGACAGGTGAAGCTCTTGACATAGCTTTGCGACTCGGAAAGAATGTGATAACGTTATTGAAATGTGCGTCTCCCGAACTCCTAATTCATACATGTAATTAAGGTGATCGCCACTAAAATGTCTACGTATTTGTTTCGCTGAACACGAAGCCATACCCTCGCCGCAGCGGGTTATGATTCACGGACGGTAAGGCTTTCTGTGTATCGTTTGACTTTATAGCAATTAGAAACGTTTCACACAGTGTGACGGTCTATTTAACTCTTCACTACGCGGATTAAGGTATCTATTTCCGATACTCTTCAGCGGTTATACTCTCGGATTACCTAGTTTGACTATCGGAATCGCAGGATTGGTGGAACTATTGACTTATCCGTTCGTCTCTAGCAGAAGGCGGCAACGTTCTAGAGTGGTTTGATCGACGAACTTCTAATTCCTACATGAAGTTAATGTGCCCGTCACTGAAACGAAAACTAATTTTTTTCTGCGAACTCGAAATTCTACTCTCGATGATGCCGGTGAGTTCAGCGGATGGTAAGACCTTCGGTGAAACGTTTGCCCTTATACCAATTGGCAATTCTATCAAACGGTCGAAGCTTCACTTTTTTATTCAAACCTTGAATTATGGCGTCTATTGGCGATACTGTTCAGCGGATTGGCTCCAGATATATGTGGATTGGCGCTCCGAATCACCGGATTGGTGAAGCTATTGATTTAGCCGTTTGACTCCCACAGAAGGTGGTAACGTCTGCGAAATGTTTGACACTCGACCTTCTAATTCATGCATGAAATGAACGTTTTCGTCACCAAAATGTTCGTACCACTGAATACGCTGTTATACTCGCGATACAGCGGGTCTGTTTTTCGGATGTAGTGCCATCGATAAAGTGTTTGACTTTATACAAACTGATAACGTTCTCAAGCGGTTTCACGCTCTGCCTTAATATTCAGACCGTGAATTAAGGTGTCCATTGCCATTACTGTTCAGTGGACTTACTCCTGGAATTCCTGGCTTCACTCTGGGAATCACAGGACGGCTGAAGCTACTGACTCAGCAGTTTCACTCGCAAAGAAGGTGGTAACGATCTCGAACGCTTTGGCACTCGATCTTCTAATTCACGCATGAATATAAGGTGCCCATCACTAAAATGTGTACTCATTTGATTCCCTGAACACGATATAATACCCACGATACTTCGTCTTATGTTCCCGGAAGGTAAGGTATGCGAAGAACAGTATGACGTTATACCATTTGGTAACGTTCTCAAAAGTTTTGACTCTCTACTTTGACATCCATACCGTGACTAAAGGTGTATTTTGCCAATTCTCATCAGCCGATTTACTCCTGAAATACCGGGGTTTGACTCTCGGAATCAGAGGATAGGTGAATCTATTGACTCAGCCGTTCAAGTCTCAAAGAAGATGGTAACGTACTCGATTGGTTTGACACTAGATCTTATAATTCATACGTGAAATTAAGGTACGCGACATTTAGAAGTATAATAATTTGCTTCTCTGAACACGAAGACGTACCGTCGATACAGCGCGTTAGCTGGTCGGAAGTTAATGCCTTCATTAACGGGTTTGACCTTATAACTGTTCGTAACGTCCTTCCACCGTTTAACTCTCTACTTTGTTAGTCATATCGCCAATTGAGGTATTTATTGCCCAAACTGTCCAGCGTACTTACTTCCGAAACATAAATAATCTCTTGGAATCACAGGATAGGTGAAGCTATTGCCTCAGGTATGCTACTCTCAATGAAGGTGTTAATGTTGTCGAACGGTCTAACTTTCAGTCTTCTTATTCACACATCATATTAATGTGCCAGTCACTAAAGTGTATACTAATTTGATTCTATGAACACTACGTCAAACTCTCGATACAGGGGGTTAGACTTCCTGAGGTTAGGCTTCAGTAAAATGTTTGACTTTGCTACCAATTAGTAAATTGGTAGCACTCTCAGACGGCTTGACGCTCCACTTTAACATTCAATCTGGGAATTAATGTAACTGTTGCCAATACTGTTCAGCGGATTTACTCCAGGAATACCTGCTTTCACCTTCGGCATCGCAGGATAGGTGAAGCGATTGACTTCGCCGGTCGTCTCTCACAGAGGGTGACAAGTTTCTCGAGAGGTTCATCACTCGATTTTCTAATTGATACATGTAGTTATGCTGCCCGTCAATGAAATGAATATTAGTTCGTACCTCTAGAAATGATGTTATACACTCGATACACCGAGTCTGGTTCTCAGAAGTTAGGGTATCGGTGAATGTTGTACTCTTTCTCAACATATTACGTTCTACAACGGCTTGAGTCTCTACATTCATGTTGATTCCGTGCATTAAAGTGTGTATAGCCAATATTGTTCAGCGGATTTACTCCTGGAATACCTGGTTTGACTGTAGGAAACACTGGATATGTGAAGCTATTCATTTAGCTGTTCGAATATCATAGAGGGTGGTAACGGTCTCGAACTGTCTTACCCTCCACCTTCTAATTCATGCTGGAAATTAGCATGCCATCACGATAATGTATACTGACTTGATCCTCTAAACAAGAAGTTATACTCCCGATGGAGCATATTTGATTTTCGGCGGGTAATGTATTCCGTAAAACGTTTGACTTTATAGGAATTGGTAATGTTCTAACATGGGGTCACGCTGTATTTTAATATTCACTCCGCGTATTTAGGGGTCTATTGCACACACTCTACAGGGCATCAACTCCCGCAATATCTCATTTGAGTTTCGGATTCACTGGATATATGAAGCTATTGTCCTACCAGTTCGAATCTCAAATATGGTTGCAGCTTTCTCGAACGGTTTGACTATAATGACTACTAATAAGGTTCCTGTGAACGCAGAGCAAGAAAATCGCCACGGCGGCTTGCGTTCTCTGAATGTAAGGAATACGTTAAAAAGAATGACTTTATAGCAACTGGTAATGTTCTCCGTCGGTTTGACTCCCAACCTTAATATTCATGCCGTGAATTACTGTGTCTATTGCCAACATTGTTCAGTGCATTTACGCCAAGAATACGTGGTCTGACTCTCGCAATCACAGGATTGGTGAAGCAATTGTCCTATCCGTTCGACTCTCAAAGAGGATGGTAACGTTCTCCAACGGTTTGACCATGGCTTTTATAATTCATACATAAATTTAAGGTGCCGACACTAAACTTTGTACGAATGTGTTTCCCTAAACACGTAGCTATGCTCTGAATACAGCGGGTTAGCTTCTCGGATGGTAACGCTTACGGAAAAGCCATTGACTTTATAGTAATTAGTAACGTTCTCGGACGGTGTGACGCTATATTTTAATATTCACTTCGCAAATGATGGTGTCTATCCCCATTACTGTTCAGCAGCTTTACTCCCGGAATACATAGTTTGACTCTCGGATTCGCACGATACGTGAAACTATTGACTCAGCCGGTCGAGACTAAAAGAAGTTGGTATCAATCTAGAACGGTTTGAACCCCGATCTTCTAGTTCATACATGAAATTAAGTTCCCCGCCATTATAATGTTTTCTAATTTGATCCCCTGAACAGGAAGTTATAGTCTCGGTGACGCGGGTCTGTTTTGCGGTAGGTATGGCTATTTGTAAAACGTTTGACTTTATAACAACTGGTAACGTTCACAAACGGTTTGGCTCTCGATGCTGATATTATATACAAACATGTATTATACGACCGCTAATATGTTTACTAATTTGCTTTCATGATAATGAAATAGGACACTCGCTACAGCGCGTTAGGTACTCGAAAGGTAAGATATTCGGTAAAAGGAATTACTTTATGCGCTTTGGTATTGTTCTCTGAAAGTTTGACTCACTACGTAATTATTCATGCCGAGAGTTAATACTCTTCATCCGATATACTCCCGGATTACCTGATTTGACTCGCGGAATTCACATGATACCTGAACCCATTGACTTAGTTCTGCGCCTCCCAAAGGTGGTGATACCGTACTGGAACAATTTGGCCCTCTATCTTCAAATTCATAGATGAAATCATGTTGCCCAGTCACTAAAATGAATACTAACTTCTTTACCTGAACACGAAGTTATACTCCCGATGATGCCGGTGAGGGTTCGCGGAAGTTAGGGTCGTCGGTAATACGTTTGACTCTCTACCAATTGGTAACGCTCTCAAAACTTTTACGCACTACTTTAATATTTACACCGTTAAATAGGGTGTCTAATGCCAATGCTGTACAGCGGATTTCCTCCGGGGGTATCTGGATTGGGTGTCGGAGTCACAGGACAGGTGTGCCTATTGAATTAGCCGTTCGTCTCTCAATGAAGGTGGTATCGTTCCCGACCGGTTTGTCCCTCCATCTACAATTTCACACTTGAAATTAAAGCGCCCGTCACCAAAATGTATACCAATTTGCTTCTCTGAACACGAAGTAATACCGTCGATATAGATGGGTAGTTTCTCGGAAGGTGAGACCTTCTCTAAAACGTATGAATTTATATAAATAGTGATTGCTCTACAACGATATGACGGTCTGCTTTAATACTCATTCCGGGATTTAAGGTGCTTATTGCCAATAGTTTATGGGGCATTTACTCCCTGAGTACATAGTCTGCCTCTCGGTATCCCAGGATAAGTGAAGTTATTGACCTAGCCGTTCGAATCACAAGAATTGTGGCAACTTTCTTGAATGGCTTGACTCTCAATTTCGCTTCTCATACATGAAAATACGTTCTCCGTATCCTAAAATGCCTACTAGTTCTTCCGTGAGCAATATGCAAGTCACTCGCTTCTAGGGGTTATGTTGTCGGATAGGAAGTTACTCGGTAAAAAAGGATGACTTTCTACCAACATGCAACGCTCTCAAACGGTGTGGCACACCATTTTAGTATTTAAACCGTGGTTTAAGGTGTCTATTGCCATTACTGTTCAGAGAATTTACTCCCGCAGTACCTGATTTAACTGTACGAACCGAAGGATAGGTGAAACGAACGAATTTGCCGTTCGACACTCACTGAAGGTGGTATCGTTCTCGAACGGTTTGACAGACGATATTCTAATTCATGCATGAAATTCTGGTGCGCGTTACCAAAATATATACTAGTTCGCACCTCCGAAAACGGTGTTATACTCCCTATACAGCGGGTTAGTTTTTCGGAGGGTAAGGCATTCTGCAAGAAGTTTGACTCTACAACTATAGGTAATGTTCTACAACGGCGTGACAGCCTGCTTTTAGTATTGAAACCGTGAGTTCTGGTGGCTATTAGCAATACTGTCCAGAGGATTCACTACAGGAATACCTGGTTTAGCTCTAGCAATCACAGCATGGGGAAGCTATTGATTTCGCCGTTTGATTTTCAGAGAAGGTGGTATCGTTCTCGAACGGCCTGACTAACGATCATTCTATTCATAGATAAAGATACGGTTTCCGTCTGCTAAAGTGTCAACTTATTTGTTTCCGCGAGTACTAAGCATGACACTCGCTAGAACGGGTTAGGTTCTAGGAAGGTAATGTATTTGGTAATAAGAATGACTCTATATCAATTGGTGATGCTCTCCGTCGGATCGTCTTTCTACTGTAGTACTCGTGCCGTGAATTTAGGTGTCTAATGCTAGTACCCTTCGGCGGATTTACTCCCGGAGTACCTGGCTTGATTATCGGAATCACTGGATTGGTGAAGCTATTGACTTATTTGTGCGACTCTCAGAAATGGTGGACATGTTCTCGAACGGTTTTACTCCTGATTGCTCAACTCGTATATGGAAATAACATTCCCTTCATTAAAATGTAAACTAATTTATTTCTCTGAGCAGATAGATATACACTCAATACAGTGGGAGATGCTCACAGAGGGTAACGTATAAGGAAAAAGGACTTTGTAACCGACGGTATTGCTCTCCGAGGGTTGGACTTCTACTGTAATATACATAGCCCGGATTGATGCGTCTAATGCCAACAATCTTCTGTGGATTTACACCCGGAATACGAAGTCATACTCTCGGAATCACAGGATAGGTGAACCTTTTGACTTGGCTGTTCGAATCTCACTGAAGGTGGTAACGTGTTCGAGACGTTTGTCACTCGATCTTCTAGTTCATGCTTGAACTTAAGGTGTCCGTCACTAAGATGCATACTAGAGTGCTTCACTGAACACAAAGCTGTGTTCTCGATATAACGGGATAGCTTCTCGGAAGCTTAGGTATTCAGTCGAAAGTTTGACTCTATACCAGTAGGTAACTTTCTACAACGGTACGACTCTGTACTTTACTATTTATAGTGTGAATTAAGGTGTCTATTGCCAATACATTTCAGCGGATTCACGCCCGAATTGCTTGATATGACTCTCGGAATCGCAAGGTAGGTGAAGCTATTCACCTGGCCGTTCGAATCTCAAGGAGGTTGGTAGTGGCGTCGAACGGTTGCCCATCGACATTCCAATTCATACATGAATTTAATGTTCCGTCACTAAAATGTACACTAATGTGTTTTCCTAAACACGAAGTAATACTCTCGATACGGCGATTTAGCTTCTCTGTTGGTAACTATTTCGGTAAAGCGCATGCCTTTATAGCAGTTGATAACGTTCTAAAACGGTCTGACGGTCCACCTTAGCATTAAAACAACAGATTAAGGTGTTAATTGTCAATACTGTACAGCGCATTAACTCCCGGAATATCTGGTTTGATTTTCGGAATTACAGGACACGAGAAGCTGTATACTTTGCCGTTCGTCTCTCACTGAAGGTGGTAACAATCACGAACGGTTGGACCATCGATATTCTAATCCATACATTAAATTAAGGTGCCTCTGACATAATTGGGTAATAATTTTCTTCTGTGAACACGAAGTTATACTCCCGATACAGCGGGATAGGTTCTCTGAAGTTAAGGCCTTCGGTAAAAAGTTTGATCCTATTCCAGAAGGTTGCGTTCTACAACGGTTTGTCTCAGTACATTGTTATTAATACGGTGAACTAAGGTGTCTATTGTCAAAACTGTTCTGCGGATTTCACATGGGGTACCTGGATTGTTTCTCGGAAAGACAGGATGGGTGTAGCTATTATCGTAGCCGTTCATCCCTCACTCAAGATGGTAATGTTCTCAAACAGTTTGACACTCGATTTTCGAATTCATTCATGATATTAAGGCTCCCGCCACTAAAATTTATAGCAACTTGTTCCACTGAACACGACGATATGCTCTCGATACGGCGGGTTAATTTCACCGCAGGTAAGGCTTTCGCTAAAAGCTTGTCTCGATACAGATTGGTAACGTTCACAAATGGTTTTGCGCTCTGCTTTAACATTCTGGCTGCGATATAATGTGTCTATTGTCAATACTCTTCAGCGGATTTATTCCCGGATTATCAGGTGTGATATTTGGAATCACAGGATAGGTGAAGTTACTGGCTTAACCGTTCGTCTCAAAAAGAATGTGGTTACAATCTCGAACGGCATGACTCTTGATTTTTAAATTCATACATGAAATTACGGTGCCATCACTAAAATGTATACTAATTTACTTCTCTGAACACGAAATTATTCTCTCGACAGTGCGGGATACCTTCTCGGAGGATAAGGTCTTCGGAACAACATTTAACTTTATTCCAATTGTTAACGTTCTCAAATGGATCTACGCTGTATTGCATTATTCAAATCGTGAATTAAGGTGTCGATTACAAACACTGTTCGACGGGTATACTCCCTGAATACCTGGTTTGGCTCTCGGAATTACAGGATAGGTGACGCTATACATTCAGCCGTTCGTCCCTTACAGAAGGTAGTAACGTTCACGAACAGTTGCCACCCGATGTTCCATTTCATTCATGAAATTAAGTTGCCCGTCACAAAAACTTATAGCAATTTGTTCCACTAAACAGGAAGATATACTCTCGATACAGTGGGATAGATTTCGGAGGGTAGGGTTTTGTGAAGAACGTTTGACTTTATACCAATTGGTAACGTTCTAGAACGGTGTGATGCTGTACTGTAATATTGGAACCGAGAATTATGGTGTCCATTGCATGTAATGTTCAGCGGATTTACTCCAGGAATAACTGGTCTGTCTCTCCGAATCACAGGGTAGGAGAAGCTATTGACTTAGCTGTGAGATGGTCAGTGCGGTGATTACGTTGTCGATCGGATAGACACGCTAGCTTCATATTGATACACGTAATTATGGTGTCGGTCACTAAAATATATAGTACTTTGATTATCTGAATTCGAAGAAAAACTCGCGGCACAGTGGGTTAAGTTCTAGGATGGTTAGGCCTTCGGTAAAAAGTTTGACTCCATACCAGTAGGTAACGTTCTAGAACGGCTTGACTGAGTACCTTAATATACATAAAGTGAATTAATGTGTCTATTGCCAATACTGTAATGCGGATTCTCTCCGGAATACCTGGCTTCATTCTCGGAATCGCAGAATATGTGAAGCTATTGACTTAGCCCATCCTCTCTCACAGAATGTGGTAACGTTCTCGAACATTTTTACACAAGATCTTCTGATACATACATGAAATTAAGGTAGCCGTCACTAATGTGTATAACAATTTGCTTCTCTGAATACGAAGTTATACTCTCGATATAGCGGGATAGGTTCTCCGAAGGTAGGGACATCTGTAAATCGATTTACTCTATACCAGTGGGTAACGATATACATCCTTTTGACTCTGCACAATAATATTCATACCGTGTATTGAGGTGTCGATTGCTAATACCGTACAGTGGAATTACTCCCGGAATATTTGGTTTGAATCTCGCAATCTCTGGATAGGTGAAGCTATTGCCATAGCATTCTCGAGTTGTTTGACGCTTGATCTTCTTACTCATACATGCAGTTACAGTTCCCGTACTCTGAAATAAATACTAATTTCTTTCTTACAGCGCAAAGTTATACTCTCTATACAGTGGGTTAATTTTTCTGAGGGTAAGTTCTTGGTAAAGCGTTTGACGTTATAGCAATTGCTATTGTTGGCAAAAGGTTTGACGCTGTATTTTACTATTGAAACCGTGAATTAAGGTGTCTATTATCAATACTGTTCAGTGGATTTACTCCAGGAATACCTGGTTCGGCACCCTGAGTCTCAGAATAGGTGAAGATATTGACTTAGCCATTCGTTCCTCAGAAAAGGGGGGAACGTTCTAAACCGGTTTAACTTTCGACCATCATATTCATACATGAATTTAAAGTGACGTCCTTCAATTGTATACTAATTTCTTTCTCTGTCCATGAAGTTATATTCTCGAAACTGTGGGTTAGATTTTCGGTGGGTTACGCCTTCGGTAAATTGTTTGACTTTATAGCAATATGTATCGTTTTCATACGGTTCGGAGCTCTATTTCAGTATTCAAACGGTGAAATAAGGAGTCCATATCCAATACTGTTCAGCGGATTTACATCCGGAATACCTGGTTTGACTCTCGGAATCGCAGGGTAGGTGAATCTATTGACATAGCTGTCCGTCTCTCACAGAAGATGGTAACATTCTCGTACGGTTTGACCCTCGATCTCCCAATTCATACACGAAGTTAAGGTGGCCGTCACTCAAATGAGGATCAAGTTCTTTATCTGAACACGAAGTTATACTCTCGATGAAGCTGGTGTGATTCGTGGAGGGTAATGCCTTCTATAAAACGTTTGACTTCATATTAGTTGACAACGCTCTCAAACGGTTTGACGATACACTTTAGCATTCATACCGTGAATTATGGTGTTTATTGCAAATACACTTCAGCCGATTCACTACCATATTACCTGATTTGACTCTCGGAATCACACGACACCTGAAGCTGTTGATCTAGACGTGCGAATCTCATAGAAGGTGGTAACATTCTCGAACTGTTGGACCTTCGATCGTCTAATACATAAATGAAGTTATGGTGCTCGTCACAGAAGTGAGAATTAATTCCTTTCTCTGATCACGAAGTTGTGCTCTCGTTATGGCGAGATTGCTTCTCCGAAGGTAGGACCTTCGGTAAGAATAGTCATTTTGTACCATTTGGTAATGATCTCCTGCAGTTTGACTTTCTACTTTAATGTTCAAAGCATTATTCATCATGCCAACTGTCTATATTGTCCAGCGGATTTTCCCCCGTAATGACTAAATTGACTCTCGGAATCACAGGATAGGTGAAGCTATTGACCTTGCCGTGCGTCACTCGAGGAGGTTGGTAGTGTTCACGATGGGATTGTCAATGCATATTCTAATTCAAACATGAATTTAATGATCCGTCACTAAAATGTATAAAAATGTGTTTCCCTAAACACAAAGCTATACTCCCGATACGGCGGGTAAGCTTCACGGATGGTAAAGCATTCGCAAAAATCTTTGAAATTACCGCAATTGTAATGCCCTCACACGGTGTAACGCTCTATTTCAATATTCAGTCCGCGAATTAAGGTATATATTGCCAATACTGTGCAGCGGATTTATTCCCCGACTACCTGGTTTGACTCACGAATCACAGGATTGGTGAAGCTATTGACATAGCCTTTGTGGAAAGTAATGTATTTGGTAAGAGATGGACTTTGTACGTGTGGGTAACGTTCTGCAGCGGTTTTACGCTTTACGTTAATAATCAAACCGTGAATTAAGGTATCTATTGTCAATGTTGGTCAACGCATGTACTCCAGGAATACCTCGTTTGGCTCTAGGAATCATACGATTGGAAAAGCTATTGACTGAGGCGATCGACGTTCAAACATGGTGGTATCATTCTCAAACGGTTTGACACTCGATCGTCTGTTTTATACATGAAATTATGGTGACCGTCACTAGAATGAATCCCAATTTGTATCTGTGAACATAAGGTTATACCCACGATACAGCGGGTTATATTCTCGGATGGTAAGGTATCCGGTAAAGAGTATGACGTTATGCCAATTGGTATCGTTCGCAAAAAGTTTGACGCTATACTTCCCTATTCAAACTGAGAACTATGCACTAACTATTCACGTACAGTGTCAAACCGTAGTAGATCGTTAACAATATGTATACAGTCATTCTTCTTCCCGAAGACCTTGCCCTCCGAGAATCAAATCAACCGTATCGAAAGTATAACTTCGCGTTCAGAGAAACATATTAGTTTAAATTTTAGTGAAGGGCGCCCTTATTTCGTATATGAATTAAGAGATCGAGGGCTAAAGATTTCGAGAACGTTAACACCGTCTTTGAGAGTCGATCAGCTAAGTCAATACCCTCGCCTATCCTGTGATCCCAAAAGTCAAACCAGGTAATCCGCGTCTAATCCTGCTGTACATTATTGGCACTAGACACGCAATTTCACGGTATGAATACTAAAGAATAGAGTCATAGCGTTGTAGAACATTACCTATTGCTCTATGGTCCTGCTTTTTACAGCAGGCATCATTTTCCGAGAAGATAACACCAGGTATCGAGATTCTACCTTCGAGTTCAGAGAAGCAAATTAGTATACACTTCATTGACGGTTCATTACATTCATTTACGAATTGGAATATCGATGGTCAAACCTTTCGAGGACATTACCACCCTCCTTGAGAGTCGAACGGCTAGATCAATAGCTTCACCTATCCCGTGATTCCGAGACACAAATCAGGTAATACGGGAGTAAATCCGCAGAACAGTGTTAGCATAAGACCGCCTATTTCACGGTATAAATATTACAGTACGGAGACAAACCGTTGTAGAACAACACGTATTAGAACAGTGTCAATCTTTATACCGAAGGCCTTACCATCCGAGAAGCTAACTCGCTATTTCCAGAGTAACACTTCATGTTCAGAGACGCAATTTAGTATACATTTTGGTGTCTGGCACCTTAATTTCATGTATGAGATAGCAGAGCAGGTGTCAAACTGTTCGAGAACGTTAACACCTTCCTTGAGGATCGTACGGCTAAGTGAATTCCTTCGCCTATCCCGAGATTCACTGAGACAAACTAGGTATTCTAGGTGTAAGTGGGCTGAACAGTATTGGCAATAAGCATCTTAATTCACGGTACATATATTAATGTGCAGTGCCAAATCTTTGTCGAACGTTACCTATTGGTATGGCGTCAAACATACTACCGAAGTCCTGACTCTCCGATATCGTAACCGGCTGCATCGATATTCTAAACTCGTCATGATGGCAGCATCCTAATATTCCTTTTAGTGACAGGCCCCTTAATTTCATCTCTGCATTAGAAGATCGACTGTCACACAGTTCGAAAACGTTAGCACTGTCCAGAATAGTCGAACGGCTGTGACAGTAGCTTCACATATCCTGTGTTTCCGTGAGTGAATCCAGGTGTTACAGGAACAAATCCGGAACACTATAGGCAATGGACACCTACATTCACTGTGTATATAGTAAAGAAGAGAGACAAACCATTATAGGACGTTACATATTGGTATAGAGTCAAATATTTACCGAAGGTCTTAGCTTCCGAGATGCTAACCCGCTGTATTCAGTGTGTGACTTCATGTTCATAGAAGCAAGTTAGTACAAATTTAGTGGCAGGAACCACAACTTAATATACTAATTGGAAGATCGAGGGTCAATCCATTACAGAGCGATACCAGCTTGTTTGTGAGGCGAACGGCTATAGTCTGTAACATCACCAATCCTGTGATTCCGAGAGACAAGCCAGGTATTCCGCGACTAAACCCGCAGTTTAGTATTGGAATTTCACACACTATAGCATGATTATAAATTTTTAAGAACAGAGTCAAACCATTGTACAACGATACCAATTGCTCTATAGACATCCTTTTTACTGAAGGCCTTACATTCCGAGAACCTAAACCGCCGTATCGAGAGTACAACTTCGTGTTCAGTGAAGCAAACTTATACCCTACTTTGTCAGGGGCACCTTAATTTCATGTATGAATAATATGATGGTGGGTTGCACCGTTTGACATCGTTACCACCTTCATTGAGAGTGGCATAGCCAAGGCAATATCTCCCCCTATCCTGTGATTCCAAGAGTCAAGCCAGTCGTTGCCGGAGAGAATCCGCGGAATTATGTAGGTATTTGACACGATAATTCTGGGTTTGAAAATTAACGCAGAAAGACAAACTGTCCGAAACCAATACCAATTGATATAGAGTATCTCGTTGTACCGAAGGCCTCACCTTCCGCGAGCATAACCCGCTGTATCAACAGTATAATTTCGTGCTGAGAGAAACTCATTAGTATACATTTTAGTGACGGGCACCTTAATTTCATGCATGAATTAGAAGGACGAGCGTCAAAGCGTTCAAGCACGTTTCCGCCTTCTTTGAGAGTCGCACATCTAAGTCAATAGCTGCACATATCCTGTGATTCCGAAAAGTAAATCAGGTACTCAAGAATATACCGCGAATTAATGTGTCTATAGCCAATACCGTTCTGCGGACTTACTCTCGGAATAGCTGTGATTGACCCTCGGAATCACACGAGGTGGAGTTTGTGACTTAGTTGTGCGTCTCTCAGAGAAGGTGGTATCGTTCTGGAACGATTTCACCCCGCACCTTCTAATTCATACACGAAATTATGATGCCCATCACTAAAATGTATACTAATGTCTTTCTCTGAGTACGAAGTCATACTCCCGATGCAGCTGGTTAGGCTTCTCGGAGTGCAAGGCTGTCGGTAAAAAGGTTGCCTTTATACAAACTGTTCATGTTATACATGGTGTGACTTTGTCCTGTAACACTTATACGGTGAATTTATGGTGCCCCTTGCCAACACTATTCAGCGGGTTTACGGCCGGAATACCTGGTTTGAGTCCCGGAGTCATAGGCTACGTAGAGGTACTGACTTAGCTGTGCGGTTCTCAAGAAACGTGGTATCGTTCTCGAAGGGTTTGTCTCTCGATCTGCTTATTCGTACATAAAATTTAGGTGTCCGCTCCGCTACTATGCCCACTTGTTTTTTAGGTGAATATTAAGCTAGTCTCTCTGTATAGCGGGTTATATGCCCGGAATGCAAGATTTTCGGCAAAAGGTTTGACTTCATTCCAAGTTGTATTTTTCTCCGACGGTTTGACTCTCAACATTAATATTCATGCCGTGAATTAAAGTGTCTATTGCCGGTACTGTTCAGCGGATTCACTCCAGGAATACATGATTTAGCTCTAGGAATCACAGGATGGGTGAAGCTATTGAATTCGCCGTTTGATTCTCAGAGTTAGTGGGATCGTTCTCGAATGGTTTCACTCCAGATTATTCTATTCCTACTTGAAATTAAGGTGTACGTCTGCTACGACGGATGCTAACTTGTTTCCCTGAATTCGAAGTTATACCCACGATATAGCGGGTTATGATCTCGGAAGGTAAGGTATCCGGTAAGGAGTATGACCTTCTTCCAATTGGTAACGCTCTCCAGCGGTTTGACTCTATACTTTAATATGCATACAGTAAATAATCTTGGACTATGTGAAGCTATTGCCGTAGCCGTTCTTCTCTCAGTGAAGGTGGTAACATCCTCGAACGGTTTTAGCCACGATCTTCAATTTCGTTCATGAAATTAAGGTGCCTGGCACTAACATGTATACGCATATGTCCCTCTGAATACCTTGTTACACTGTCAATACTGCGCGTTATGCTTCTGGACGGTAAGGTCAACAATAAATCCTTTGAATTTATACCAACTAGAAACGTTCTCATACGGGTTGTCGTTATACAGTAATATTCAAACCGAGAATTAAGGAATCTATTGCCAATACCGTTTCTGTCGATTTACACCCGGAATACCTGCTTTGCCATTCGGAATCACAGTATGGCATAAGCGACACTCAAATGCGGTGGTTACGTTCTCGCAATATTTCATACCCTACCTCCTAGTTCATACATGCAGTTAACGTGCCCGTCACTGAAATGAATGCTAACTACTTTCTCTCGGGACGAAATTATACTCTTGATGAAGCGAGTGAGGTTTGCGGAAGGTAAGGCCTTCGATAAATGTTAGATACTGTACCAATAGGTAACGTTCTACAAAGTTGACTCCGTCCTCTAAAATTTATACCGAAAAATAGTGTGTCTATATCTGATACTGTACCGCGGCCTTACTGCCGTAGTACCTACTTTGAATCTCCGAATCACAGGATATATGAAGCTAGTGATGCAGCAGTTCGACTGTCAAAGAAGGTGGGAACGTTCCCGAACGGTTTGACTCTCAACCTTCTAGGTCATACTTGAAGTTATGGTGCCTATGGCTAAAATGCATACTAATGCATATCTCTAACCACGAGGTAATACTCTCGATACACCAGGTCATGTTCTCGTAATGAAAGACCAGTGGTAGATGTTTTGACCCTATACGAATAGGTATAATTCTTCAACGGTTTGACCGTCTGCCTTATTATTCATTCCATGAACTGTGGTGTCTATTTCCAATACTGTACAGCGCATTTACTCCCAGAATCTCTGGTTTTACTCACGGAATCATAGGATAGGTGAAGCTATTGACATAGCCGATTGACTATCACAGAAGGTGGTACAATATCTCGATCCGTTTGACAATCGACCATGTAATTCATACATGACGTTACGTTCCGGTCACTGCAAAGAATACTAATTTCTTTCTATGTACACGGAGATATACTCACGATGCAGCGGGTTAACTTTCTGTGGGTATGGTCTTCGGTAAATCGATTGACTTTATAGCAATTGTTAACGTTATCACACGGTTTAACGCTCTATTATAACATTGAAACCCTTAATTAAGATGCCTATTACCAATACTGTAATGCGGCTTTACTCCCGGAATACCTGGTTTGACTGAAGGGAACACAGGATAGGCGAGGGTATTGACTTAACTGATCGACTCTCAAAGACGGTGTTAACGTGGTCGATATCTTTAGCCCTCGATATCCTAATTCATACACGAAATAAGGGTGCCCGTCGCAGAAGCGTAAACTAATATATTTCTCTGAACGCGAAGTTATATACGATACCGCGGATTAGGTTCTCGAAGGACAAGGCCTTCTTGAAGACGAATGGCAGTATACATATTGTTAACGATCTACAACGGTTTTACAATGTACGTGAATAGTTAGTGCCTCCTGCTCGGTTTGAATAGGAAAGTAGGGAGTCAAACTGTTTGTGAACGTTACCAATTGGTATACCGTCATACTCTTTACCGTATGCCTGAGAATCCGAGTACATAACCCGCTGTATCGTGGGTATAACATTGTTTTGAGCAACATAAATTAGTATACGTTTTAGTGACGCGAACCATAATTAGTATTGTGGCTATATTTATATTATTGTGACTATATTTAATTATATATTAATAATTTTCCTTTTATTTTTAATTACATATTAAAAAAATAAGAAATATATATATAAATATTTATTAATATTTATGTAGATTTATTTACTATTA
>NIJG01000414.1:41993-80082 GCA_002201625.1 Euglossa dilemma
AGATAATCGAATAGTTGTTCCTATAAAATTACCTTTACGTTTATTAGACACCGGTGCCTCCTCGCGACTTCTCCAGCTCTCGCTGGGCTCCTTTTCGGGTTTCCCAGCCCAGTCCCCTTCTTTCTTCTGCAGTGCCGCGAGACAACTCGCGCGGCACCGACACCTCCCTGGACCGCGATCCATCGACGGTCCTTCCTTCGGCCGACCACCCGCGGTCCCCTCCGATCGACGGGATGGCGTAGAGGCGTGGACTTGCCTCGTCGTCGGAGGTTCTTCACTGGACGACTATCCGGGATTTCCTGCTTGCGTCGGATTAACACCGGCTTGCGGAGCGATGAGCCTGCGTTGCGCTCCCCGCAATCGCGGTCCTCTTCCGAGACGCCCGCGGATCTGGGTCCCCTTTTCGCGACTTCGCTCCGCCTCCACTTTCCGCTGCATCACCTGCTCGCAGAAGGAGGCTACCGCTCGCCAAATTCGATCGCTCGCAGCCATGCCGGGTACAGTGGCATGGAGCGAGTGGTCCCAACCTACGAGCTGCTGGAGCACGCTTCTCTCCGGCGCCCAAGCCGGACATTCCTCCAGGGTGTGCTGCGCGGAGTGAACCTCCGCTTCGCAATGCCAACACCCTGGCGTCACCTCCTTCCCGATCTTGTGCAGGTACTCCCCGAAGCATCCGTGCCCGGAGAGTACCGGAGTGAGGCGGAAAGTCCGCCTGCTGCTGCTCCTCATCCAGTCGTCCAGGACCATCGAGCGCATGACACCGGCGTAGAGTCGGCGCACCCTCTCGTCCGGCCCACTTATGTTATGCAGCAGCCAACACAACGCTATGCACGTCCTCTGCAGGCTGGGAGGGGGGGGGCGAGCTCCTCGAAATGGTCCTCGAAGGTCCATCGGCCGTCCAGGACGAGGCCGAGGTACCTCATTTTTTCGCCGATCTGGACGGCTTTTCCTCCCACGCAGATTGTTCCTCTTGCGGGTGATATTACATACTTCTTCCTCCCGCCGTGGAACCAGATGGCCTGGGACTTCTCCGGCGAGACGCGGAATCCCAGGCGATCTATGGCCCCAACTACTACGGCCACCCCTTCCTCGGCGAGCAGTGGTGTCTCCTCGTTGTCCTTCCCGCTCGCCGCGACCAGGGTATCGTCCGCGTAACACGTGACACTAACCGCGGCCAGGAGTAGCACCTCGTTGGACGCTAAGTCCCACAGGATCGGGCCAGCACCGTACCCTGTGGCACCCCGCTGTACACCTCCAGGCTGGCAGTGCCGTCCCTTCTGGGATATTCTAAATACCTGCCGGACAGGTAGTCACGAATCACCGCTGCCAATCGGGGACTCGGTGCCGAAACAGTGCAGACCTGATAGCGGTCCAGGGCAAT
Organism: Euglossa dilemma; assembly: GCA_002201625.1. NCBI lineage: Eukaryota > Metazoa > Arthropoda > Insecta > Hymenoptera > Apidae > Euglossa > Euglossa dilemma. The sequence continues at coordinate 43,375 of NIJG01000414.1, forward strand.
GCGTTGAATGCATTGGCGATGTCGAGTCCGACCGCAAGCATCACCCCACCCCGTGGAACGACCCGTTCGGAGAGGGTCTTGACGCGCAAGAGCGCTTCAATGGTCGACCGTCCCTGCCTAAAACCGTACTGACGATCGTCCAGATCTGGACCTACCGTTGAGAGGTGGGTAGCCAGTCTATGAGCCAACACCCTCTGCAACAATATTCTGCCCTCTTCCAGCAAGTAGATCAGCCTGTACGCCGATGAAGATTGCTGGGTCTTTCCAGGCTTCTGCAGCAATACCACCTTGGCCCTCTTCCATCTCTTCGGGAATCTTCCACACTTGAGGCACTCGTCGAAGAGAGCCTTTTTCCGAAGGCTTTACCTTCCGAGAATCTAACCCGCTGCACCGAGTGTGTTAATTAGTGTTCACTGATACAAATTAGTAGACATATTAGCAGACGGAAGCCCGATATTCACGTATGAAAAGAAAAATCGGCAGTCAAACCGTTCGGGAATGTAACCACGATCAATGAGAGGCGAACGGCTGGGTCAATAGCTTCACCTATACGGTGATTCCAAGAGTAACACCTGGTATACCGGAAGTAAGTGCACTGAACTACTTTAGCAACAGACGCATTATTTCGTGGTTTTAATATTAAAGTAGAGAGTTAAACCGTCGGAGAACATTAGCAATTGGTATAGCGTCATTCCTTTTACCCAATGCATTGCCATCCTAGAACCTAACACGCTGTAGCGGGACTCATGCTTGCTGCCCAAGGAATCCATTTGGTAGACACCTATAGCAGAGGCACACAATATTTTCATATATGAATTAGAAAATCGAGTGTCAGTCCTCTCGAGGTCGATCGCTCCACCGGTCTTTGGGTAGCCGAACGGCTATGTTAATAGCTTTCCCTATCCTGTGATTCCCATAGTCAAATCATATATTCCGGGAGCCAATCCGCTGAACAGTATTGGCAATAGTCACACTAATTCACGGGTTGAATATTAAAATTGAGCATCAAACCGTTTGGGAACGTTACCAATTGGTATAAAACCAGACGTTTTACCGAATGCCTTACCACCCGCGAACCTCACCGGCTTCATCGAGTGTATAACTTCGTGTTAGGAGAAAGAAATTAGTAAACATTTAGTGACGGGGACCATAATTTCATTATGAATATGGTGAGCGAGTGCCAAACCGATCGTGAAAGTTACCTGATTCTATGAGATTCGAACAGCTAAGTAAATAGCTTCACCTATCCTGTGATTCCGAGAGTCAAATCAGGTATACCGGGAGTAAGTTCGAGGAACAGTATTGGCAATAGACACTTTAATTCACAGTTTGAATATTAATAATGACCGTAAAACCATTGCAAACCGTTACCTATTGGTATAGAGTCAAATGCTTTATCGATAGCCTTACATTCGGATGAAACTAACCTACCGTCTCGAGGGTATAACTGCGTGTTCAGAGAACGAAATTAGTATTCACTCTAGTGACGGGCACCATAACTTCATTTATGTTAACATAATTCGTCTGCAAACATGTCTGACAATTTGTGTCCGTGAACATTGGGCCAGACACTAGCTACAGCGCGATAGCTCCACGGTAGGTAAGGCTTTCTGTAGATAGCGTAACTCTATACCAATGGGTAACGTTCTGCAATGGTTGGGCACTCTACCTTAATATTCATACCGTGAATTAAGGTGTCAATTGTCCATTCTGTTCAGCGGACTTACTCCGGGAGTACCTGGTATGACTCCTGGAATCACAGGATAGGTGGTGCCATTGACTTTGCTGTTCGGATCACAAAGAAGGTGGAAACGTTCTCGTTCGGTTTGGCCCTTGATCTTTATATATCATACATGAAATTAAGATGCTCGTCACTAGAATGTGTACTCTTTAGCGGATTCACTCCCGGATTACCTGATTTGACTCTCAGAATCAAAGTATAGGGGAAGATATAGACCATGCCGTTCGACACACAAAAAGGGTGCTAATGATCTCAATCTCTTTGACCATCGATGTTCTAAATCATACATGAATTTAAGGTGCCGTCACTAAATTGTATACTAATATGTTTCTCTAAACATGAAGCTATACTCTCGATTCGCTGGGATAGTTTCTCGGACGGTAAGGCATTCGGTAAATAGTTTGTCTCAATACCGGTCCGTAAACTTCTACAACGGTTTGATGCAGCGCTTTAATATTTGTACCGCGAAATAGGGCATCTAATGCCATATTGTTCAGTGCACTTACTCCCGGAATACCTGGTTTGGCTCTCGGAATTGCAGGATACGTGAAGCTATTAACTTATCCGTTCCTCTCACAGAAGGTGGTATGGTTATCCAAAGGTTTAACCCTCGATCTTTTAATTCATACATGAATTTGTGGTACCCGTCACTGAAATGAAGACTGATTACTTTGCCTGAACACGAAGCGATACAATCGAAGCAGCGAGTTTGCATCTGCGAACGCAAGGCCTTCTGTAAAGTGTTTAACTTTATATCAATTCGCTATGCTCTCAAATGGCATGACGCTCCACTTTAATATTCATACCGTGAATTATGGTGTCTATTTCCAATACTGTTCAGCGGATTTACTCCACAAATGCCAGGTCTGACTCTCGGAGTTACAGGATTGGTGAGGCTATTGACTTAGGCGTCTGATTGTCGGAGAAGGCGGTAACGTTCTCCGCAGATTTGATCCACGATCTTCTATTTCGTACATGAAATTAAGGTGCCCGTCATTAAAGTGCTTACCAATGTGTATCTGTGAATGCAAATGGAGATTCCCGATGCATTGGGATAGGTCCTCTGAAGCATAGGTCTTCAGCAATAATTCTAACTCTGTACTAATAGGTAAGGTTCAACAACGGAATGACTGTGTACTTTGTTATTTGAACTGTGTGTTAAGGTGTCTATTGCCAAAAATGTATAATGGATTAACTTCCAGATAAACTGGTTTCACTCTCGGATTCACAAAATGGGTGAAGTTATTGATCTAGCCGTTCGTCTCTCACAGAAGATGGCAAACTTCTCGAAACGATTGCCCCTCGGTACTACAATTCATGCATGAAGTTAAGTTGCTCCTCACTAAAATGTTTCCTACTGTGTTTCTCTATACACGATGGTATACTCGCGATACTGCGGGAAAGCTTTTCGGACGGTAGGGCTTTCTGTGAAACGTTTGATTTTATAGCAATGGGTAACGTTCGCAAACGGTTTGAGGCTCTATTTTAATATACACACAGTTAATTAAGCTGTGTACTACCAATACTGTTCAGCGTATTAACACCCGGAATACCTGGCTCGAGTCTAGGAATCGCAGTATAGCTGAAGCAATTGACTCAGCCTTTCGGCTCTCAAAGAATGTGGTATCGTCCTTGAACGGTTGACACTCGACCGTGTAATTCATACATGAAATTAAGTTGCCAGTCTCTAAATTGTATACTAACTTGCTTCTTTGAAGACGAAGTTGTGCCCTCGATGATGCGGCGGAGTTTCTCGGAAGGAAAGCCCTTCTATAAAACGTTTGACTTTATACCAATTGGTAACGCTGTCAAACGGTATGTCGCACTACTTTAATATTCAAATCGTGAATTAAGGTGTCTAATGCTAACCATGTTCAGCGGATTTACTCACGGAAAACCTTGTTTGACAGTTGGAATTGCAGGATAGGTTAAGCTACTGACTTAGATATTCGTCTCTCAAAGAAGGTGGAAATGTACTCGAACATTTTGACACTTCACAGAACACAAAGTTATACTCTCGAAACCACTGGTTAGCTACTCCGAATGTAAGGCCATCTGTAAAGTGTTTGGCTTTATACCTGTTGGCAGTGCTCTCAAATGGTTTGACGCTATGCTTTTGCGTTCAAACCGTGAATTAAGCTGTCTATTGGCAATACTGTTCAGCGGATTTATTCCAGGAATACCTGGTGTGACTCTCGGAATCACACGATAGGGTAAGCTATTGACTTAGATGTTCAACCCTCCAAGAAGCGCCCTCGAACGGTTTCAGCCTCGATCTTCCTATTCATACGTGAAGTTCAGGTGCCCGTCACTAAAATGAATACGAATTTTCTTCTCCAAACACGAAGTAATACTCTAGATTCAGCAGGTTAGCTTCTTGGAAGGTAAGGCTTTCGGATAGAAGTTTGACTTTATAACAATTGGCAACGATCTCAAACCGATTGACGCTCTACATTAATATTAAATCCGTGAATTAAGGTGTTTAATGCCATTACTGTTCAGCAGATTTAGGCCTGGAATGCCTGGTTTGACTCTTGGAATCATAGGACTTAACTACTAAGATAAGCTACTGACTTAGCTGTTTGTCTCTCACAGAAGGTGGCAACGTTCCCCATCGGTTTGGCCATCGATCTTCTAATTCATGCATGGAATTATGGTGCCCGCCGCTAAAATGTATAGTAATTTGATCCTCTGAACACGAAGCTATACTACCGATACAACAGGCTAGGTACTCGGACGGTAAGGCATCCCGTAAGAAGATTGACCATATACCAATTGCTGATGTTCACCGACGGGTTGACCCACTACCTTAATATTCATATCGTTTGATTATGTACGTCTATTGCCAACACTGTTCATGTAATTTACTCCTGGAATACCGGGCTTGACTCTCGGAACTACAGGACATGTGAAGCTATTAACTTAGATGCGTTACTCTCAAAGACGGTGGTAAAGTTCTCGATTTAGTAAATCATACATGAATGTATAGAATCTGTCACTAAACGGTATACTAATTTGTTCCTCTGAACACTACGTTATACCTTCGGCACATTGGCTTATGCTTTGGATGGTGAGGTCTTATGTAAATCGTTTCACTTCCTACAAACGTCCGCAAACTGTCTGTCTCCCTACGTTAAGATTCAGGAACGGAATTAAGATGGATATAGACATACCCAATACTGTTCAGTCCATTACTCACTGAACCCCTGGTTTGCCTCTCGCATTCACAGGGTAATTGTAGCTATTGACTTAACCGTTAGACTTTCAACAAAGGTTGTAACATTCTGCAGCGGTTTGACACCCGATTTTGATATTTATACACGAATGTACCGTGACCATATGCTAATATCTCTACCAATTTGGTTCCGTGAACATTAAGCAGGAAACCTGCTACAGCGGCTTAGGCTGCTTGGAAGGAAGGCCCTCAGTAAAATGTTTTTCTCTATAACAATGGGTGACGTTCTATAACCGCTTGACGCTCCACTTTAATATTCGAACAGTGAATTAATGTGCCTATTGGAAATACTGTTCAGCAGATTTACACCCGGACTACCTCGTCTGACTCTCGAAATCGCAGGATAGGTGAAGCTAATGACTTATCTGACATCGCTTAATGACATCGAAGGTGGTATCGGTGTGGAACGATTTGACCCTTTATCTTCCAATTCGTGCATGATATTATCATGCCCATCACTAAAATCTATACGAATGTTTTTTTCCGAACATGAAGTTATACTCTCGATACGACGTGTTAAAATTTTGGATGTTGACGCTTTCGGTATAAGATTTGCCCGTATTCCAATAGGTAGCGTTCTACTTCGTGTTGACGGTATGTATTAATATTCATACCCTGCACTAAGGTTTATACTGCCAATACAGTACAGGGAATATACCCCTGGAGCACCTGGTTTGCCACTCGGAATCGCAGGATATGTGAAGATATTGAGTTAGCCGTAGGAGTCTCACACAAGGTGGCATTATTGTCCAATGCTTTGACTCTCGGTGATTATACGTACACATGAAAAAGTGGTGTCCGTCTCCAATATTGTCCATTAATATGTTCCCGAGAACATTAAGCTGGACACTCGCTACAGCGGTTTGTGTTCTCGGAAGGTAAGGTATTCGGTAAAAGGAATTACTTTATACCAATTCGTAACGTCCTCGACGTATTGATTTTCCACCTCATTATTCACACCGTGAGATATTGTAACTATTTCCAATACTCATCAGCGGATTTTCTGCGGGAATACCTGGTTTAGCACTCGAAGTCACATGATAGGTGAGGCTACTGACTTAACCGTTCGAATCCCAAAGTAGGTGGCAACGTTCCCCAACGGTTTGACCCTCGGTATTCCATTTCATACGTGAAATTAAGGTGCCCGTCACTGAAACGTATGCTAATATGCTTTACTGAACACGACGTTAAACTCTCGACAGGGCGGTAATTGTTCACGGAAGGTAAGGTTTTCGGTAAAATGTTTGATACTATACAAGTAGGTAGTACTCTTCAATGGTTCACCTCAGTACTTTAGTGTTGATACAGTGAATTATAGTGTCTATTGACAATACTGTACTGGTGATTTGCATCCGGAATACGTCGCTTCACTCGTGGAATCACGGGATAGGTGAAGCTTCTGACTTAGCCGTTCGGCTCCCAAGAAACATGGGATCAATCTCGAACGGTTTGACACTCGATCTTCTAATTCATACATCAAATTAAGGTGCAAGTCACAAAAATGCTTACTAATTTGTATCGGTGATCACAACGATACACTCTCGATGCAGCGGGTTAGTTTCACCGAAATTAAAGCTATCGGTAATGTGTTAGGTTGTATACCTATAGGTATCATTCTACAAAGCTTTGATTGTCTGCATTAGCATTCAAACCGTGAATTAATGTGTCGATTGCCAATACCGTTCTGCGGATTTACTCCTGGAATGCTTGGCTTGACTCTCGCAATGCCAGGATAGGTGAAGCTATTGATTTAGCCGTTCGACTCTCAACGAAGGCTGTCACGTTCCCAATCCGTTTGACACTCGAACTTCTATTTCATATAGGAAATCAAGTTGCCGTCACTAAAATGGGTACTACTTGACTTCTCTGAACACGAAGTTATACTCTTGATACAGCGGCTTTGCTTCTCGGTAGGTAAGGACTTCGGTAAAATTATGACTCTATTGCAGTAGGTTACGTTCTCGAATGGATTGACGACTACATTAGGATTATATCCCTGAACTATGGTGTCAATTACCAATACTGTGCAGCTGAGAGACTCCCGGAATTCCTGGTTTGACATTCCGAATCACAGGGTAGCTACTTCTATTCACTTAGATGTGCGACTTTCAAAGAAGGCTGTGACGTTCTAGAACGCTTTGAAACTCGGTGCTGATATTTATACACAAACATGTGGTATACGTCCGCAAAGATGTCGACTACTTTGTTTCCGATAACATTACGCAGGACACTCGCTACAGCATGATTGGTTCTCGGAAGGTAAGCCATTCGAACATGGAATGACTTTATACGAATTGATAATGTTCCCCGGCGGTTTGACTCCCTGTATTAATATTGATATCGTGAAATAAGGTGTCAATAGCCAATACTCTTCAGAAGATTTACTCCGGTATTACTTGATTTGACTCTCGGAATTACAGGACAGATGAGCTTTTGATCTAGCGGTTGGATTCTCAAAGAGGGTGGTAAAGTTCTTGAACGGTTTGATCATCGATACTCTAATTTATACATGAAGTTAATGTGCCCGTCACTAAAGTGAGTACTAACTTCTTTCTGTGAACACAAAGTTATACTCTCGATGAAGCGTTAAAGTTTCGCGGAAGATATGGCCGTCGGTGAAAAGTTTGAGTTTATAGCAATAAGTAACGTTCTACAACGGTTTGACACTGTACTTTAATACTCATGCCATGAATTAGGGGTGTATTGCCAATACTGTATGGCGCATTTGCTCCCGGAATACCTAGTTCGACTCTCGGAATCCCAGAAAACGTGAAACGATTAACTTGGCCGTTCGGATCACAGGAAGGTGGTAACGTTCTTGAGTGGTTTGACACCCGATTTTGTTATTCAGACATAGAAATACGATCTCCGACTGCTAAAATGTCTACCAATTTGTTTGCGTATGCACTAAGCAAGACACTCGCTACAAGGGTTTATTTTCTCGGAAGGTATTCCGTAAAAAGTATGACTTTATAGCATTTGCTATTATTCTCCGATGGTTCCTCTCTCTACTTTAATATTCAAACCGTGAAATGAGGTGTCCATAGCCAGCACTGTTATCTGGATTCGCTGCTGGAATACCTGTTTGAACTCTCGGAATCGCAGGGTAGGCGAAACTATTGATTAAGCTGTTTGAATCTCAAGGAAAGTGGTAACGATCACCAACGCCTTGGCTATCGATATTCTAATACATACATGAAATTAAGGTGACCGTCACTAAAGAGTGTACCAATTTGTGTCTCAGAACACGAAATTATACTCGTGATACAGCGGGTTAGGTTCTGGCAGAGTAAGTTCTTCCCTATAATGTTTGTTTTTATACCAATAGGTAACGATCTGAAAACAGTTTGACGCCCTGCTATAATATTCACACCGTGAATTTAGGTGTCTATAGCCAATACAGTTCAGCGGATTGACTCCAGCAATACGTGATTAGGCACTCGGAATCACAGGATGGGAGTAGTTATTGATTTAACCGTGCGAATCTCCAGAAGGATGGAAACGTTCTCCAACGGTTTGCTTTCGATCATATAATTCATACATGAAATTAATGTGCCCGCCACAAAAATGTGTACAAAGTTGTTTCTCTGAACAGGAAATTATATTCTCGGTGAAGCGTGGAGGTTCGCGTAAGGTAATGTCTTCCGTAAAACGATTGACTTTATAGAAATTGGTGACGTTCTCAAACGCTTTCACGCTCTACTTCAATATTCAAACCTGGAATGAAGGTGCCCATTGCCAAGTGTGTACAGCGGATTGACTTTCAGAATACCTGGTTTGACCATAGGAATAGCAGGATACGTGAAGCAATTGACTTAGCCCACAGAGGGTGGTAACGTTCTCCAACTGTTTGTCCCTCTATCCGCTTATTCATACATGAAATTATGGTGCACCTGACAAAATTTGGTATATATTTGCTTGTCTGAACACGAACATATACCCACGATACAGATGGTATATTCTCGGAAGGTAATGTATTCGGTAACAGAAATAACTTTATTCGAATTGGTTATGTGCTCCGACGGTTTTGCTCCTTACATTAATATTCATATCGTGAATTATGATGTCAATTGACAAAAATCTTCAGCGTATTTATTCCCGTCGTACCTGATATGACTCTCGTAATCACAGAATGCGTGAAGCTATTTACTTAGCTGTTCGAATCTCAAAGTGGGTGGTAACGTTTTCGCTCGGTTTGAACCTCGATCATTTTATTTCATACATGAAATTAAGGTTCCCGTCACTAAAATGTATAATAATTTCATTCTCTGAACACGAAGTTATACTCTCGAAACGGCGAGTTTGCTTCTCCGTATGTAAGGCCATCTGTAAAACGTTTGACTTTATAGCAATTGGTGATGTACTGAAACTGTGTGGCGCTCAGTTTTAATATTCATACTGTGTACTAAGTTGTTTATTACCAATACTGTTTAGCGGATTTAATCCCGGAATACATGGTTTGCCTTTCTGAATCACAGGATATGTGAAGCGTTTGACATATCCGTTTGCCTCTCGCAGAAGGTGGTAATGTTATCGAACGGACTGACCCCTGGTCTCTATATTCATAACGAAATTAATGTCCCCGTCCCTAAAATATTTACTAATGTGTATCCCTAATCACGAAACTATAATCTCGATTCGGCTGGATATCGTCTAGTACGGTAATGCATTCGGTGATACTTTCGACTTAAGAGCAATTAGTAACGATCTCGTACGGTGCAACGCTCTATTATAATATGCACTCTGCGAATTATGGTATCTATTACCAATACTGTACAGCGGATATACTCCCTGAGATCCTGGGATGACCCGTGACATCGAGGGATACATGAAACTGTTTACTTAGCACTAAGACTCTCAAAAGAGGTGATAACGTTATCGATCGATTTGACACTCGATCTTGGAATTCATACCTGAAGTTAAGTTTGACGTTACTAAAATGTATACCAATTTGTTTCTCTTGACTCGAAGTTATACTCTCGATACAGCGGAATGCGTTCTCAGAATGTAACTTATTCTGCGAAAAGAATGACATTATAGCAATTGGTAATGATCTTCGACGATTTGACTCCCTACTTTAATGATCATGCCGAGAAGGTAGGTGTCTATTACTAATTCTGTTCACCGCATGTACTGCTAGAATGCCTGATTTGACTCTCGGAAACACAGGATAGGAGCTATTGACTTGTGCGTTAGATTCCCAAAGAGGGTGGTCACGATCTCGAACGGTTTGACTATCGATCTTCTAATACATTCATGAAACGAAGGCACCCGTCACAGAAAGGAAGACTAATTTCTCTGTATGAACATGAAGTTTTACTCTCGATCCAGCTGGTTAACTACTCCGAAGGTAAGGCCATCGGTAAAACGTTAGACTTTATACCGATTGGTGACGTTCGCAAATGGAGTGACGTACATGAGTGGAGTTAAGTACATGAAATTTAGGTGCCACAGGATAGGTGAGGCTATTGACTTAGCTGTCCGACTCTCAAAGAATGTGGTTACGATCTCGAACGGTTTGACTCTAGATTTTGCTATACCTACATGAAAATAAGGACTCGGTTTGGTAAAATATCGACTAATTTGTTTCCGTGAATACTAAAAATGGCACATCCTTCAGCGCGTTAGGCTTCTCGGAACGTACGGTCTTCGGTAAAATGTTTAACACTGTACGAATGGGTAACGTTATTCAATGATTTGACGTGCGAATTTAATATTCAATCCGTGCACTAATGAGTCTATTGCTAATCCTTATCAGCCGATTTACTCCCGGAAAACCATGTTTTACTCTCGGAATTACAGGACAAGTGATGCTATTGACTTCGTTGTTCGGCTCCCGGAAAAAGTGGTAACTTTCTCGGATGGTTTGACCCTGGATCTTTCTATTGTTACATGATATTGCATTGTCCGTTGACTAAAATATCTGCTAATATGTTTCCGTAAACACTAAGCAAAACACTTGCTACAGCGTGTTAGGTTCTCGGACGGCATGATCTTGGGTAAAGGGAATCTCCGACGGTCTGACTCCCTAGATTAATATTCATACCGTGAATTAAAGTGACAGTTGCCAATACGCTTCAGCGAATTTACTCCCGGTATATCTGATTTGGCTATTCGAGTCACGGGATAGGTGAAGCTATTGACATAGCCGCTCGACTCTCAAAGATGGTGGTAACGTTCTCGATCTGTTTGACACTGGACCTTCGAAATCATTATTGGAATTAAGGGGCATTTCACTAAAATTTACAGTAATTAGTTCCAGTGAACACGCTGTTATAATCTCGATACAGCGGTTTAGATTCACCGAAGCTAATGCTTTCGGAATAATGTTAAACTCTATACCAATATGTAACGCTTTACAGCGGTTTGACGATCTATTTTAATATTTATACCGTGAATTAAGGTGTCTATTGCCAATACTGTCCAGCGGCTTTACTCCCGGCAAACATGGTTTGACGCTCGGAATCACAAGATAGGTGTTGCTATTGACTCAGCTGTTCGAATCGCAAGGAGGGTGTTAACGCTCTTGAAATCACCTGGTTTGACTCCCGGGAACGCAGCATGGGTGAGCAACTGACTTAGACTTTCGTCTCACACAGAAGGTGGCAACCTTCTTGAGCGGCTTGACCCTAGATATTCTAGTTCGTACATGAAGTTAAGCTGCCCGTTACTGAAATGAATACTAATTTATTTATGTGAACACGAACTTATACTCTGGACAAGCAGGTGAGATTCGCGGAATGAACGGCTTTCGGTCAAACGGTTGACCTTATTCCAATTGGTAATGCTCTCAAACGGGTTGACGTTCTACAGTAATATTCAAACCGTGAATTAAGGTGTCCATTGCCAAAAATAGTCAGCTGACTTACGCCCAGGATACCTGGATTTACTCACCTAATCACAGTATCGATGTAGCTATTGACTTAGCTGTGCGACCACCATGAATGATGGTAACGTTCTTCAATGGTTGGACTCTCGATCATCTAATTTATACATGAAATTAATATGCCCGTCACTAAAATGTGAACTAATTTATTTCTCCGAACACGAAATTATACTCTCGATACAGTGGGTTAGGTTCAGGGTGGGTAAGGTCTTCGGTCAAAGGGTTATCTTCATACTAATAGCTGACGTTATCAAACGGTGTCCCGTTCGACTTTAATATTCAAACCGTGAAATACTGGGTTCGTTGCCATTAGTGTACAACGGATGCACTCCCGAAATATCTGGTTTGACTATTGGAAGAACAAGAGATGAGAAGACGTTCTCTTAGGTGTGCGACTTTCAAAGTAGGTGGTAACATTCTCGATTAGTTTGACCACAGATCTTCAAATTAATACATGAAATTAAGGTGCCCGTCTCTAAAGTATATACTAATGTGCTTCTCTGAGCACTGAGATAAAATGTCGATAAAGCGGATTATGTTCTCGGATGGTAAAGCCTTTGGTCGAAAGATTGACACCATTCCAATACGCGACGATCAACAACGGTTTGTCCTTGTACTTTAACAATTATACCGTGAAATAGGATGTCTAATACTAATAATGTACAGCGGATTTTCTCCTGGAATACCTCGTTTGGCACTAGGAATCACACGATAGGTGAAGATATTGACGTAGACGTTCGATTCTAAACTAAGATGGCAAAGTTCACGAACGGTTTGAACCACGATCCTCTATTTCATACATGAAGTTAACGTGCCCGCCACTGAAATGAATACTAATTCCTTTCTCTGAACACGAAGTTTTACTCTAGAAACAGTGGGTTAATTTTTCGGAGGTTATTGTCTTTGGTACAGCGTTTGACTTTATAGTAATTGGAATGGTTCTCACACGCTGTGACGCTCAATTTTAATATTCACTCCGCGAATTATGGTATCTATTGCCAGTAATTATCAGCGGATTTAGTCTCTGGTTAACAGGTTTGATACTCGGAAACACAGGATTGGTAAAGCTATTAACCTAGGCGTTCGACTCCCAAAGAAGCTGGTAACGTTTTCGAAAGGTTTGACACTCGACCTTCTAACTCATAGATGAAATTAACGAGCCCGTGACTTAAATGTTTGCTAATTTGATTCTCTGAACACGAAGTGATGCCCTCGATGAAGAGGGATATATTCTCGGAAGGTAAGGTATCCGTTAAAGAGTATGACGTTATACCAACTGGGTGCATTCTCAAACGGTTGTGAAGCTCTAATTTAATATCCATACCGTGAATAAAGGTGTCCATTTACAATTGTGTACAGCGGAATGACTCCTGGATTTCCAGGCTTGACTCTGGGATTCACAACTGCAGGTGAAGCTATTACCTCAGCCGTTCGATTCCGAGGAAGGCGGTAACGATATCGAACAGTTTGACACTCGATCTTCTAATTGATATATGAAAATAATGTATGCTTCTGCTGTAATGTCAACGCATTTGTTTCCCAGGGCACTATGCATGACACTCGCTGCAGCGGTTTTGGTTCTACGGAGGAAATGTAATCGGTAAAATCAATGACTGTATACCAATTGGTAATGTTCTCCGTCGAATTGACATTCTGCTTCAATGTTCATATCGTGAAATAAGATGGCTATTGCAAATACTAATCAGCAAAGTTACTCCCGGAATATCTGGATTAACACACGGGATCACAGGGCAGGTGAAACAATTGACTCAGCCGTTAGTCCCTCATAGATGATGGCAACGTTCTCGAACGGTTTGATCATCGACCCTCTAATTCATATATAAAGTTAAGGTGCCCGTCACTGAAATAAAAACTAATTTCTTTCTCTGAACCCGGAGTAATGCTCTCGATACAGTGGGATATGTTCGCGGAATGTAAAGTCTTCGGTACGACGTTTGCCCTTAGAGAAATTGACAATGTTCTCAAACAGTTTCACGCCCTACTTTAAACCTAGAATTAAGGTATCCATTGCCAATAGTGCACAGCGGATTGACTTTCGAAATACCTGGTTCGAATTTCGGAACCACAGGATAGGTTGTACAAATGACGTAGCTATGCGAGTAGCGAAGATAGTCATCCCGATCTAGAAAGGTTAGACTCTCCATTTTGCTATTCATACATGAATATGAGGTGTCCGTCTGGCAGAATATCTACTAATTTATTTCCGCGACCACTGAGCAGAACACTCCCTACAGCGGGTTATGTGCTCGGACGGTAAGACCTTCTGTAAAAAACTTTGACTCTATGGGAATGGTTCACGTCTTTCAATGGGATGACTCAATATATTAATATTCATACCGTGAATATAGGTGTCTATTGCCAATTCATATCAGCAGATTTGCTCCCGGAATACCTGATTTGACTATCGGAATCAGAGGATAGGTGAAGCTATTGACTTAGCCGTTCGAAACCCAAAGTAGCTGTGTACGTTCTTGAATGGTTCAATCTCGATTATTCTATTCCTGCATGAAAATAAGGTGTCCGACAGCAAATATGTCTGCTAATTGGTTTCCGTGTGCACTAAGCATGACACTCACCACTGCCGGTTAGGTTCTTGGAAGGTAACGTATCCGATAAAAAGTATGACTTATACAATATGGTAATGTTCTCCAACGGTTTGACTCCCATCTTTAACATTCATACCGTGAACAAAGGTGCCCATATACAATAGCGTACAGCGGATTGACTCCTGGAATACAAGACTTGACTCCCAGAATCGCAGGATACGAGAAACTATTGACTCACCCGTTCGACTCTCGAAGATGGTGGTAACGATCTCGAACGGTTTGACACTCGTTCTTTTAGTTCATACATGACATTAAGATGCTCGTCACTAAAATATATAACAATTTGCTTCTCTGAACACGAACGTATTCTCTCGATCCAGCGTGTTAGCTTCTCGGATGGTATGACCATCGGTAAAAAGTTTGACTCCATACGAATATGCAACGATCTACAACGGTTTGACGCTCCACTCTTATACTGAAACCGTGAATTAAGGTGACCATTGCCAATACTGTTCAGCGGATTAACTTCCGGCAGACGTGATGTGACTCTGGGAATCACAGATTAGGTGAAGCGATTGACTTTGCCGTTCGACTCCCAATGCGGGTGGTAACGTTCTCTAACGGTTTGACCATCGATCTTCTTATTCATACATGAAAGTAATGTGCCCGTCACTAAACTGAATACCAATTCTTCCCACATAGCACTACGTTAAGCCCTCGATACAGTGGGGTATGGGGTAGCACGACAGGTTAGGCTTTCTGAATCATAGGATAGGTGAAGCTATTGACGTAGCCTTTCGAATCTCAAAGAGTCTGGTTACGTTCTCGAACTGCTTGACCGTCTACCACCTTATTAATACACGAAATTAAGGAGCGCGTCTTTAAAATGTTCATTTATATGTTCCTGTGAACACCATATTATATTCTCGATACAACGGGACAGGCCTTTGGAGTGTAAGGTCTTCAGTAAAACTTTTGACATTATACAAAACTGGTTACACTCTCGAACGGTTTGATCCTCTACTTTAATATTCGAACCGTGAATTAAGGTGTCTAATGCCAGAATTATTCAGCTGATTAACTCCCGGAATGCCTGGTTTGCCTTTCGGAATCTCAGGGTATGTGAAGCTATTGACTTAGACGTTTGACTCTCAAAGACTTTCTCGGAAGGTTTGCCCCTTAATCTTCAGATTTATAGATGAAATTAAGTTGCACGTCACCAAAATTATACTACTCTGCTTCTCCCACCACGAAGTTATACTCTCCGCACAGCGGATTAGATTCTCGGATGGTACGGCATGCGAGATATGTTAGACTCTGCTCCAGTAGGTAACGTTGCAAGATTATGTGACTCTATACTTTAATATTTATACCGGGAAGTAGGGTTTTTAATGCCGATTCTGTTTAGTCGATTTTCTCCCGGAATATCTGGTCTGACTCTCCGATTCACACGATGGGTGAAGCTATTGACTTGGCTGTGCGATTCTGTACGATGGTGGTAAAACTCTGCAACGGTTTGGCTCTTGACCTCCTAATGCATTCATGAAATTAATGTGTCCGCCACTAAATTGTAGGCAATTATGTTTCCGAGAACCCGAAGTTATACTGTCGATACGGCGGATTAGTTTCTCGGACGGTAAGACCATCGGTAAGTGGAATGACTCTATACAAATTGTAGAGGTACTTCATCATTTTCACACTGTACACAAATATTCATACCGTGACATAATTTTTCTAGCGACATTACCGTCCAGCGGACTTACTTCCGGTATACCTGGCTTGACTCTCGGAATGATAGGATAAGTGGTGATATTGACTCAGCTGTGCGGCCCTCAAGAAGGGTGGTTACGTTCCCAAACGGATTGCCTCGCGATCATATTATTTATACATGTAATTATGTTGCCCATCAGTGAAAGCTACAATAATGTAATTCTCTGAATACGACGTTATATTCTCGATACAGAGGGATTTGTACTTGGATGGTAACGCCTTCCGTAGAATGTTGGACTCCATAGCAATAGGTAACGATCTCGACAGGTTTCGCGCTCTACTTTAATATTTTGACCGTAAACTAACGTGTTTACTGTTAATACTGCAATGTGGAGTGAATCCCGGACGACATGGTCTGGCCCTCGCAATCACAGGGTAGGCGAAGGCATTGACTCAGCCGTGTGAATCTGATTATAAGTGATGACGTTCTCGAACCGGTGAGTCTAAATCTTCTTGTTGATACATGAGATTAAGGTGCCCGTCACTAAAATGAATGCGAATTTGTTTCGATGAAAATGAAGCAAGACACACCCCACAGCAAATTATTTTCTCGGATGGTAAGGTATTGCGAAAAAAGTATGACTCTATAACAACTGGTAATGATCACACATAATTTACCTCTCTACTTTAATGATCAGTCGGCGAATTAAGGTGCCTATGGTCTCTGGAATTCAGCCTATTTACTCCCGGAAGGACTGGCATGACTCTTGGAACAACACGATAGGTGGTGAAGCTATTGATCAAGCTGTGCGATTCCCAAAGGGGGTGGTAACATTCTGGAAAAGGTTGTCTCCCGATCTTCTAATGCATATATGAATTCAAGGTACTTGTCACTAAATGGTATGCTTTGCTTCTCTGATGACGATATTATACTCTCGGTACGGTGGGATAGGTTTTCGGAGGTTAAGGCCAAGATTAAGGAGTTTGACTCTATACCATTAGGTAACGTTCAACATCGGTTTGACCCTGTACTTTAATATCTATTGCCTGAAACTGGATTGCCAATGGCAATACTGTACGGCGCATTTACTCCATGTAGGACTGGTCTGGCTCTCGGAATAGAGTAATTGGGGAAGTGATTGACCCAGCTGTGCGACTCTCAAAGAGGGTGGTATCATTCGGGAATGGTTTGCCCCTCGATCTTCTAATTCATACGTGAAGATAAGGTGCCCGTCATTGAAATGTATACTAATCAGTTTCCATTTACATTAAGCAACACACTCGCTACGGCGTGTCAGGTTCACGGCAGGTACGGTATTCGGTAAAAGGAATGACCTTATGCGCATTGGTATGGTCTTCCGTCGTATTGACCCTGTAGAATAATATTCATACCGTGAATTAAGCAGTCAATTGCCAATAAACTTCTGCGGACTTAATCGCCAGATTACCTTATTTAACTCTCGGAATCACAGGAGAGGTGTTGCAATGTACTTAGCCATCCGACTCTCAAAGAGGGTGGTAACCATCTCAAACGGTTTGACCCTCGATCTTCTTATTCCTAAAGAAATTAAGGTCCACGTCACTAAAATGTTTACTAGTTTGATCGTCTGAACACGAAGTTACAGTGTCGATGAAGCATGTCAGTTTCGCGAATGATACGGACTTCGGTAAGGCGTTTGACTTTATAACAATTAGTAACGTTCGCAAACGGCTTGAAGCTCTACTTTAGTATACAATCCGTGAATGAAGGTGTCTGATGGCATTACTTTTCAGCGGATGTACTCCACGAATACCTGGTTTGAATCTCCGAATCACTGGATAGGTGAAGTGGTTGACATAGCCGGTCGTCTCCTACAGAATGTGGTAACGTTCTTGAACAGTTCGTCCCTCGATCGTCTAATTAAAGCTTGAAATTAAGGTGCACGTGACTAAAAGGCGTACTAGTTTCCTTCTGTGAATACGAAGTTATGCTCTCGATAAAGCGGGTTATCTTCACGGAAGGTATGGCCTTCGGGAAAAGTTTGTCTATATACCAATACGTTACGTTCCACATCGGTTTGATTCTGTACCATAATATCTATAGCCTGAAATAGGGCGACTAATGTCAGTGATGATCGGCAGATTCACTCCAGGAATACTTGGCTTGGCTCTAGGTACCACAGGATGGGTGTAACTATTAACATCGCCGTTCGACTCTCAGAGAATGTGGGATCGTTCCCGAAGGGTTTGACTCTTGATTACCCTATTCACAGATGGAAATAAGGTGACCGTCTGCTAAAATGTCTACTAATTTGTTTCCGTGAGCGCTAAGCATGACACACGCTACAGTGGGTTAGGTTCTTGGAAGCTGTGGTATCCGGTAAGGAGTATGACGTTATGCAAATTGGTAACGTTCTCAAACGGTTTGACGCTCTACTTTGGTATACAATCTGTGAGATATGGTGTCCCTTGTCAATATTCTTCAGCGTATGTCCGCTCTGAATACCTGGTTTGACTCTCGCAAGTACGGGATCGCTGAAGCTGCTGACGTAGACTTTCGAATCTCACAGAACATGGTAATGTTCTCGAACGGTTTGACCCTCGATCATTTCATTCATACACGAGGATAAGGTGCTCGTCACTGAAGTGAATACTAATTTGTCACTCTGAACACGTGGTTATACTCTCGATACAGCGCGTTCTGTTTGCGAAAAGTTAGGCCCTCGGTGTGAAGAGTGACTCTCTACCAATAGGTACCCTTCTAAAATGGTTTGTCTCTGTACATTGCTAATACTATTGCCTACACTGTTCAGCGGATTTACTCCCGGAATATCTGGCTTGACTCTGGAAGTCACAGGTTCGGTGAAGCTATTGGCTTAGCCGGTAGAATCTCAAAGATGGTTTGTAGCACTCTCGAACGGGTTGAGTCTGGAATTTTCTATTCATGCATGAAAATAGGGTGCCCGTCGCGAAAATGCATACTAATTTGTTCCCCTTGACGCGATGTTATGCACTCGAAACGGCGGGTTAACTTCTCCGAAGGTAAGGCATTCGGTAAAACGTTTGACTTTATAGCAACTAATATCGTTTTCACATTGCGTGACGCCCTATTTTAATATTCGTTCCTCGAGTTAAGGTATCATTTGCCAATACACTTCAGCGCGTTTACCGTCGGATTACCTGGTTTGACTTTAGGAATCACAGGATATATGAAGCTATTAACTTTGCCGTTTGATTCTCAAAGAAGGTGCTAGCTTTCTCGGACGGTTTGACCGTTTACCTTCTTATTCATAATGAAATAAAGGTGCCCGTCACTAAAATGTATACAAATTTCTTCCACTGAACACGAAGTTATACTGTCGATATAATGCGTTAGGATTTCGGAAGTTAAGTCCTTCGTTAAAGAGTTTGGCTCTATAACTGTACGTAACGTTCTTCCACACTTTGACTCTCTATTTTATTATTGAGGTGTCTATTGCCAAAACAGTTCAGCGTATTTGCTCCCGGAATACATGGTTCGTCTCTTGGAATCACAGGATAGATGAAGCTATTGATGCATCTGTGCCACACTCAAACAAGGTGGTTTCTTTCTCGAACGGTGTGTCCCTTTACCTGCTGATTCGTGCATGAAATTAAGGTGTCCCTCACTATAGTGCAAATCGATGTGTTTCTCTGAACACGGTGTTATACTCCTGACACAGGGAGTTTGGTTCCCGGAAAGTAAGGTCTCCGCTAAAACGGCTCATTTTTTTTCCAATTGGAAAGTTTCTCGAACGGTTTGATTTCGTACTTTAATCCTTACATTGTGGACGAAGGTGTACATTGCCAATACTGTACGGCGGATATACATCCGGAATACTTGGATTCACCATCGGAATCACAGGATAGGTGAAGCTATTGATTTAGCCGTCAAACACTCAAAAAATATGGTAACGATCTCGATAGGTGTGGCCCTCGGTCTTCGAATTTATTCATGAAATTAAGGTGCCTGTCACTAAAATTTATAGTATTTTGTGCCACTTAACACNTGTACTTCATTGGCGCTGTATTCCAGCCGTGATTTAAGATGTCCATTGCCAATAGTGTTCAGCAGATTTACTCCAGGAATACCTCGTTCGGCACTCGGAATCACAGGATACGTGTAGCAATTTACTTAGCCGCCCGATCCTCAAGGAGGAAGGTAAGGTTCACGAAATTCTTGACCCTCGACCTGCTAATTCATACATGAAGATAAGACGCCCGTCACTGAATTGAATACTAACTACTGAATCTCAACACGATGTTATACACTTGATACAGCGGGCTAGCTTCTCGGAAGGTAAGGCCTTCGTAAAAAGGAGTGACTGTAAACCAATTGGTAATAATCCCCAACAAATTGTCTTCCTTCTTTAATGTTCAAGCCCTGAATTATCGTATCAATTGCCTATATAATGCAGTGGATCTTTTCCAGTAATGACTGGTGTGACTCTCGGTAACATAAGGTCGGTGATGCTATTGACTTGGTCGTTCGCCTCTCACAGAAGGTGGAAATGTTATCTTACGGTTTGACACTCGATCTCCTAGTTCAAACATGAAATTAAGGTACCGTAATTAAAATGGATAATAATTTGCCCCACTCATCACCGTGTTATATTCTTGATAAATCGGGTTAGTCCATTGGAGGGTTAGGTTCTAGGAAGGTAATATATTCGGTACAAAGAATGACTGTATACCAATTGGTAATGTTCCTCGACGTATTTACCTTCTACGTTAATATTCATACCGTGAATTAGGGTGTCCATTCCCAATAGTGTACAGCGGAATGGCTCTCGGAATACCTGATTTGGATATCGTAATAACAGGATAGGTGAAGCTAAAAATAGGAGGTGGTAACGTTCCCGCACGGTCTGACACCTGATTTGCAAAATCATACACGAAATTACGCTGTCCGCCACCAAAAAATATACCAATTTGTATCTCAGATCACGAAGTTATACTCGCAATGCACCGCGTTATGTTCATGATGGGTAAGGTCTTCGGTAAAGCTTTTGGCATTAAACCAATAGGTAACCTTCTACAAGGGATAAACTCTGTACATTAATATTCCATCCGGCAATTAAGGTGTCAATTGCCAATGCTGTACAGCGGATTCACTACCGCAATAACTGGTTTGTCTATCGGAATCGGAGGATATGTGAAACGGTTGACATAGACGTTTGACTCCTAAAGATGTTGGGAACGGTCGCCAAAAGTTTGTCACTCGATTTTCTATTTGATAGGTGAAAATAAGGTGTGCCTCTACTATAACGTCTACTAATTTGTTTCCGAGAGCACTAAGCATGTTACTCGCTACTGCGGGTTAGGTTCCGGGAATGTTAGGTATTCGGCAGAAAGTGTAACTTTATAGCAATTGGTTATGTTCACCAACGGATTGACTCTCTACTCTAATGTTCAAACCGGGAAACAATCTGTTTTTTTGCCAATGCTGTTCTGCGGATTTATTCCAGGAATACAAGCCTTGACTCTCCGAATCGCAGGAAACGTGAAACTATTGACTTACCCGTGCGAATCTCAAAGAGGGTGGTAAAGTTTACGTTCGGTTTGATCGTCGATCCTTGCTAATTCGTACATGAAGTTAAGGTGCCAATCCCTGAAATGAAGTCTAATTTCTGTCTTTGAATACGAAGTTGTACTCTCGAATCGGCGAGTTTGCATCGTCGATGTTAATGGCATCGGTAACGTGTTTGTATTTATACTAACTGGCAATACTGTCCAATGGATTGACGCTTTATTTTTTTTATTCAAACCGTGAATTAAGGTGTCTATAGGCAACACTGTTCAGCGGACTTACTTCAGCAGTACCTGGTTTTACTCTACGAATCACTAGATAGGTGAAGCTATAGACTCAGCAGCTCGTCTCTCACCGAATGTAGTAACGTCCTCGAACGGTTTGACACTCGATCTTCGAATTCCTACATGAAATTATGCTGCTCGCCACAGAAATGAAGCATAACTTCTTTCTCTGAACACTATGTTATACTCTTGAAGCGGAGGGTTAGCTTCTCCGAGGGTAAAGCTATCAGTAATGTGCATCACCTTATGCGAATTGGCAATGCTCTAAAACGGCTTGACGCGCTTCCTTAATAATCAAACCCCGAATTACAGAGTCAATTGCCAATACCCTACAGCGGATTCACTCCCGGAACATCTAGCTTATCAATCGATATCACACTATATGTGAATCTATTGACTTAGCCGTCCGCCTCTGACGGAAGGCGGCAACGCTGTTGAACGGTTTGGCCCTCGGTCTTCTCATTCATACATGAAGATAAGGTTCCCGGCACTGAAATGAATAGTAGTTTGTTTCCTTCAACACGAAGTTATAATCTCGATACAGCGGATCAGCCCTTGAAAGGTAATGCCTTCGGTAAAATGTTTGAGTTTATAGGAATTGGTAACGCCCTATAACAGTATGATGGTCTGCTTTAATATTCATGCCCTGAATAAGGGTATCTATTGCCAATGCTGTACGAGCATTTACTACCGGAGTACCTCAGTGGACTCTCGGAATCGCAGGATAGGTGAGGGTATTGAGTTAACTGATCGACTCTCGAAGTCTTTATTCTTCGATCTTCTAATTCATACATGAAATTAAGGTGCTCGTCACTAAATTGTATACCATTGTGTTTCACTGAACACGAAGTCATACTCTCGATGCAGCTGGTTAGACTTCTCGGAATGTAAGGCTGCCGGTAAGAAGTTTATCTTTATACAAATTGTTTACGTTATACACGGTCTGACTTTGTTCTTTAATATTTATACCGTGAATTATGGTGCCCCTTGCCAACACTGTTCAGCGGATTGACTCTCGGAGAACCTGGTTTGACTATCGAAGTATCAGGATAGGTGACGCTATTGACTTTCCTGTGCGTCACTCAAAGATGTTTGTAACGTTCTGGGATAGTTTGCCTCTCTATATTCTAATTAATACATGAAATTAAGGTGCCCGTCACTAAAAAGTATACAAATTTGTTTTTCTGGCCACGAAGTTATACTCTCGATACAGCGTGTTCGGTTCTCGTTTGGTGAGGCCTTCGGTAAAATGTTTGACACTATACAAACAAGTAACAACGATTTGACACCGTACATTAACATGTATATCGTGCGCTAGGGTACCTATTGCCAATTCTGCACAGCGGATTCACTCGCGGAATACCTGGTTTGGCTCTCGGTATCATAGCATAGGTGTAGCTATTGAATTGGCACTTCGACTTTCAAATAAGGTGCAATCGTACTCGCAACGGATTGGCCCTCGATCATCCTATTGACACATGAATATATGGTGTCCGTTTGCTAAACCTCTGCTAATTTGTTTCCGTGAGAACTAAGTAAGACACTCGCTGCAGCGGGTTAGTTACCAGGGAGGTAATGTATTAGTCAAAACATTTACTTTATACCAATTCGTAATGTTCTCCGACGGTTTGACTCTCAACATTAATATTTGTGCCGTGAGCTAACGTGTATGCTGCCAATACTGCAGTGTGGATTGACTTCCGGAAAACCTGGTCTGACCCCCGCAATCGCAGTATAGATGAAGCCATTGACTCCGCTGTGTGACTCTGCATATAGGTTGTAGCGTTCCGAAACAGGTTGCCTCTCAATCTGCTAATTCATGCATGAAATTATGGTACATGTCACTAAAATGTATTCTACATTGCTTCTCTCATCTCAAAAGTATACTCTCGGTACAGTGGGTAATGTGCTGGGAGGATGAGTCCTTCAGTAAGAAGTTTGACTCCATACCAGTATGTAACGATATACAAAGGTTTTGCTCTGTACTTTAATATCAATAGCCTGATATATGATCAGTGATGCCAATATTATACGACGGATTTACTCCCGGTATACCTGGTGCGACTCTCGGAATTACAGAATATGAGAAGCTATTGACTTGGCCGTTCGACTCTGAAAGAAGGTGATAACGATCTCGAACCGTTTGATGCTCGACCTTCCAATTCATGCATAAAACTAAGGTGTCCGCCACTGAAATGAATTTTAGTTCCTTTCTCTGATCACAAAGTTATACTCTCGATACAGCGGGTTAATTTTTCGGAGGGTAAGGTCTGTGCAAGAGCGTTTGACTTTATAGCAATTGGTAACGTTCATAAACAGTTTGTCGCTCTACTTTCCTATTAAAACCGAGAACTAAGCACTAACTATTCACATACAGTGTCAAACCGTTGTAGATCGTTAACAATATGTATACAGTCATTCTTCTTCTCGAAGGCCCTGTCCTCCGAGAACCTAATCCGCCGTATCGAAAGTGTAACTTCGCGATCAGAGAAACATATTAGTTTACATTTTAGTGACGAGCTCACTAATTTCATGAATGAATTACAAGATCGAGGGTCAAACCGTTCGCGATCTTTACCACACTCTTTGACAGCCGAACGCCTAAGACAATAGCTTCACCTATCCTGTGATTCCGAATGTGAAACCAGGTATACGGGGCGTATATCCATTAGACAGTATTGACCATCGACACCCAAATTCCCGGTGTCAATGGTTCTGGAGCGTGTGAAACCGTTGAGGAACGTTACCTATTTCTTTAGGCTCAATCTTTTTATCGAAGGCCTTACCATTCGAGAACATAACCGGCTGTATCGATGGTATAACGTCGTGCTCAGAGAAGCAAATTATTATCCCTTTTTGCCACTGGCACACTAATTTCGTGTGTGAATTAAAAGATCGATGGTCAAACCGCTAGAGAACGATGTCACCTTCTTTGTGGGTCGATCGCCTAAGTCAGCAGCTTCACCCATCCTGCGATTCGACAGTCGAACAAAGAATTCCGGGTGAAAATCCGCTGAACAGTATTGGCAATAGGCACCTTAATTCACGGTTCGAATATTACAGTCGTGCGTCAAACCGATTGAGAACGCCACAAATTGGTATAAGGGCAAACGTTTTACCGAAGACCTTACCCTTCGATGACCGAACACGCTGGATTAAGAGTAAGTCTTCGTGATCAGAGGAGCAAATTTGTATACAGTTAAGTGACGGGTTACTGAATTTCATTTATGAATTAGAAGATTGAATGTGTAACCTTTTTATATCGATACCACCTTCTTTGAGAATCGAACAGCTAAGTTGTAAAGTTCACCTGTCGTATGATTGCGAGAGTTAAACCAGGTATTCCGCGAGTAAATCCGCTGTAAAATATGGCATTAGATACCCTATTTCAAGTTATAAATATTGAAGTTCACAGTCAAACCGTTGTAGAACGTTACGAACTTTTTTAGCGTAAAACCTTTTAACGAAAATCTTTTCGTCCGTAAACCAAATCCGCTGGTTCGATAGTATATCATCGTTTTCAGAGGAACAAATAACTACACATTTTAGTTACGGGCACCATAATTTCGTGTATGCATTAGAAGATCCAGAGTCAAACCGTGCGAGCACGTTAGCACCCTCTTCCAGAGTCGGAAGGCAAAGTCAATAGCTTCACATATCCTGCGATTCCGAGAGTCAAACCAGGTATAACCAGAGCAACTTCACTGAACAGTATTGGCAATAGACACCTTAGCTCACAGTTTAAATACTAAAATTGTGCGTCAGACCGTTTGAGAGCGATACCAATTGGTATAAAGTCATACGTTTTACGAAAGACAACACCCTCCGCAAAACACACCCCCTACCTCGAGAATAGAACTTTGTCTTCAGAGAAAGAAATTAGTACTCATTTCAATGACGGTCACCATTAGTTTCATATATGAGATAGAGAATCGAGCAGTCAAACTATCCTAGAACGTTACCTCTCTCTCTGAGATCGGAACGGCTAGGTCAATAGCTTCAGCTAACCTGTGGTTTCGTGAGTCCAATCAGTTAATCTGGGAGTAAATCCGCTCAAGAGTATTGGCAATTGACAAACTAATTCACGGTATGAATATTAAAGTCGGGAGTCAAACCCTCGCAGAACATTACCAATTCGTAAAAAGACAATCCTTTTACCGAATACCTTACCTTCCGAGGACCTAACACGCTGTAGTTAGTGCTCAGCGCAATGCTCACGGAAACAAATTAGTAGACATATTAGTGGACTGACACCACAAGATTTTATGAACATCAACATCGAGAGTGAAAGCGTTCGAGAACAATACCACGTTCTTTGAGAGTCGAACGGCTATGTCGATAGCTTCACCTATCCTGTTGATTCGGAGAGTCAAACCTACTATTCCGGGAATAAATCTGCTGTACACTGTTGGCATTAGGCACCATACTTCACGGTACAAATATTAAAGTATAGAGTCAAACCATTGTCGCACGTTTCCTGTGGTATGGAGTCAATACCCTTACCGAAGGCGACAACTTCCGAGAAGCTAACCCTATGTATCCAGAGTATGACTTGGTGGTTAGAGAAGCAAGTATGTATGCATTTTAGTGACGGGCACCTCATTCTCATGTATTAATTGGAAGAACGAGGGTCGAACCGCTCGAGAACTTTTCCACCTTCTTCTATAGACGAACGATGAAGACAGTAACTGCACCTATCCTGTGGTTGCTAGAGTCAAACCGGGTATTCCAGAAGTAAGTCCTCTGCACATAATTGGCAATAGACGCCGTAATCCATTGTTTGAATATTAAAACAGATCGTCAAACCGTTGTTGAATGTTAACTATTCGTATGGATTCAAGCTTTTTAGCGAATGCCTTACCTTCCGAGAAGCCTAACCTGCTGTAACGTGAGCATAACTGCGTGTTCAGGGAAACAAATTGGTATTAATTGCAGTATCACGCAACATCATTTCACGTTTGAATTAGATGATCGAGTGTCAAACCGTTCGAGAACCGAGCCATCTTCTTTCTGAGACGAACGGCTATGTCTATAGCTACAGCTATCCTATGATTCCCAGATTCAAACAAGGAACTACGGGAGTAAATACGCTGAACAGTATTAGCAATAGATATTCCAATTCACGGTGTAAATATTAATGCGGAGCGTCAAACTGTTTGAGAACATTACGAATTTTTATTCAGACCATCGTTTTGGCGAAAGCGTTGCCGTCCGAGGTGTTAACCAGCCGTATCGCGAGTATAACTTCGTGTGTTCAGAAACAAAATAGTATACATTTTGGTGGCGGCACCTTAATTTCATGTTTTATTTATAAGATCTTTGGTCAAATTGTACGAGAACGATGCAACCTTCCTTCCGAATCGAACGGCTAAGTAAATAGGTTCACCTATATTATGATTTCGAAAGTCAAATGTGGTATTCAGGGAAGTAAATCCGTTGAACAGTGTTGCCAATTGACACATAAACTCATGGCGTGAATATTAATGTCGGGAGTCATCCCGTCGGTGAATATTACCAATTCGTATAAAGTCATTCCTTTTACGGAATGCGTTGACTTCCAAAGTTCTAACACGCTGTAGCGAGTGTGCTGCATGATGATCACGGAATCAAATTAGTAGGCATTTTAGAGGACGGATACAACATTTATGGGTATTAATATTAATCGAGAGCCAAAGAGATGGAGAACATTACCAGAATCTTTGAGAGTCGCACGGCTATGGCAATAGCTGCACATATTCTGTGACTCCAGAAGCCAAACCAGATATTCCGGGAGTAAATGCTCTGTATAGTATTGGCCGTAGACACCGTAAATCACGGTTTGAAGACTAAAGCAGGCGGCAAAGCCGTTCGAGAACATTACCTATTGGTGTAGGGTCAAACTCCTTACAGAATGCCTTACCGTTCGAAAGAATAAACGTCTGTACCGAGAGCATTACACCGTGTTAAGAGGTATGAATTAATATAAATTATTGTGCGGGGCAACATAATTTCATGTACGAATTGGTAGATCGAGTTTCAAACCGATCGAGAAAGATACCACCTCCTTTGGGAGACGTACGGCTATGTCTATAGCTTCACAAATCCTGTGATTCCGAGAGTCAAAGCAGGTGTTCCGGGAGTAAATCCGCTGTACAGTATGGCATTACACAATCTAATTCGCAGTATGAATATTAAAGTGCAGGGTGAAACCGTTGTAGAACATTACGAATAGGTATGGAGTCAAACTCTTTACCAACGGCCTTAGTCTCGGCGAACGTATCCTGTTGTATCGAGAGTACAACTTCGTGTTCGGAGAAACAAATCATTATACATTTTAGTCACGTTCACCTGAATTTCATGTATGACACAGAATGTCGAGGTTAAAACCGTTCAGGAACGCTACCACTTTCTTTGGGATTAGAAAGGCTACGTCGGTAGCCTCACCTATGCTGAGATTCCGAGTGCAAAACTTGTTATTCTAGGAGCAAATATCCGAAGAACAGAATTCGCATTAGATTCAGTAGTTCATTTCTTGATTATTAAAGTAGAGAGACAAACCTTCGGAGACCATTACTAATTGGTCTAAAGTCAATCCCATTGGTGAAGACATTACCATCCTGGAACCTAACCCGCTGTAGCGAGTGCCATGCTTAGAACTCAGGGAAACAAATTAGTAGACATTATAGCAGAGGCACACTATATTTTTATATACGAATTAGAAGATCGCGTGTCAAACCGTTCGATATCTTAACCACCATCTTTGAGATTCAAACGGCTGAGTCAATAGCTTCACCTACTCTGTGATTCCGAGAGTCAAACCACGATTGCCGGAAGTTGATCTGCTGATCAGTATTGGCAATGGTCACCTTAATTGACGGATGCTGTATTAGAGTAGAGCGTCAAACCGTTGTAGATCATTACGCACTCGTGTGGAGTCCAACTTTTTACCGAAGGCCTTACCTGCCGAGATGCTAACCCGCTGGATCGTGAGAGTACCTTCATGTTCAGAGGAGCAAATTATTATACAGTTTAGGGACGAGCACCATAATTTCATGTATGAATTAGAAGATCGTGTGTCAAACCGTTCGAGAACGTTACCAACTTCCATGGGAGTAGGACAGCTAAGTCAATAACATCACCTATCATGTGATACCGAAAGTCAAATCAGGTATTCCTGGGATAAATCCGCTGAAGAGTATTGGCGATAGACACCATAGTTCGCGGTATGTATGCTAAAGTAGAGCGTCAATCGGTTTGACAATGCTACCAATTGATATAACGTCATACTCTTTAACGGATACCTTACCTTGCGAGAATATATCCCTCTGAATCGTGGATATAACTTCGTGTTCATAGAATCATATTAGCAAACATATCAATGAGGGGCTCGTTGATTTCATCTATGAATTAGGAGATGGAGTGTCAAACCGTTTAACATCGTTACCACCTTCTTCCAGAGTCGAACGACTGCGCCAATAGTTTCACGTATCCTGCGATTCTGAGACTCAAGCCATGTATTCCAGGACTAAATCCAGTGGACAGCATTGGCAATAGACACCATGTTTCCCGGCTTGAATATTAGAGTAGAGAGTCAATCAGTTGGAGAACATAACCAACTGCTATAAATTTATACTTTGTACCGATTACATTACCTTCCCAGAACCTAACCCGCAGTAGCGAGTAACATGTTTAGTGCTCACAGAAACTAACTAGTAGACATTTTAGCAGACGGACAGCTTTTTTCATGTATAAAAAACAAATCCGAGAGTCAAACCGTTGGAGAACGATCCCGCCTTCATTGAAAGCCGCACATCTAAATCAATAGCTTCACTTATCCTGTAGCTCCGATAGTGACACTAGATATACCAGGAGTCTATCCGCTAGACACTATTGGCAATGGAAACCATAATTCACGGTTTGAATATTAACTTAGAGCGTCAAACCGTTACCAATTGGATTAAAGTCAAAGGTTTTACGGAAGACCTTCCCTTCCGCCAACCTGAGAGGCTTCATCGAGAGTAATAGTTCGTCTTCACGGAAGGAAACTAGTATTCATTTCAGTGACGAGCACCTTAACTTCATGCATGAAATAGAAAATCTGGTTGTAAACCTCTCGTGAATGTAACCACCTTCTGTGAGAGACGAACGACTACGTCAACAGCATCGCCTATCTCGTGGTCCCAAGAGTTACACTTGGTATATCACGAGTCAGTCCGCTGTACACTATTAGCAATGTACACTTTTATACACGGTTTCAATATTATAGTAGAGCGTGAAACCGGTTGAGAACGTTAAAAATTGCTATAAATTCCACGAAGGTGTTAACTTTCGCGAAACTCACCAGCTTCATCGAGAGTATAGCTTTATGGGCAAGGAACGCCCTAATTCACGGTATGAATATTAAAGTACAGAATCAAACCACTGTAGAACGTTCCCTATTTTTACAGAGTTAACTTCCTGCAGAAAGATTTACCTTCGGAGAAGCTGCCCCGCACTATCGAGGGTATAACTTCGGGTTCAGGGAAACAAATTAGTAGACTTTTCAGCAGACGGTCATCCTAATTTCATTTATCAATTAGAAGATCGAGTGTCAAAACGTTACAGAAAGGTACCACCTCCTTTGGGAGTCCAAACGCAATAACAATACCTTCACCCATCCTATGATTCCGACAGTCAAACCAGGTATTCCAAGTGTATGTCCGCTGAATAATATTGAAAATAGTCACCTTAATTCACGTTTTAAATATTAAAGTAGAGAGTCAATCCGTTGCAGATAATTACCAATTCGTATTAAGGTCATTCTTTCTACCGAATATCCTTCCTTCTGAGAACCTAATACACTGTAGCGAGTGTCCCGCGTATTGTTCACGGAAACAAGTAAGTAAACATTTTAGCGTAAGGATTCCACATTTTTTAGTATAAATGTCAACATTGTGAGTCAAATCGTTCGGGAATATTACCGCCATCCTAGAGCGTCGTGCAGCAAAGTCAATCGCATCACATATCGTGTGATTCCGAAAGATAAACCAGGAAATCTGGGAGCCATACCACTGCGCACTATTTGCAGTGGACCTCGTAATTCAGGGTTTGAATATTAAAGTACAGAAGCGAACCATTGTAGAGCGTTACCTAATGGTATAGGATCAAACTTTTTACCGAAGGCCTCACCATCCGAGAACCTAACCCATTGAAGCGAGTGTCATGCTTGCTGCTCACGGAAACCAATTAGTAGACATTATAGCAGAGGCACTCCTTACTTGCATACATGAATTAGAAGATCGAGTATCTGACCCTTCGAGAAATTTGCCACCATCTTTGAGAGTCGCACAGCTTAGTCACTAGCTACACTTACTCCGTGATTCCGGGAGTCAAACCAGGTATTCGAGGATTAAATCCGCTTAACAGCATAGGCAATAGGCACGTTAATCACGTTCTGAAAATTATGGTAGTGATTCAAACTGTCGGAAAGCAATATCAATTGGTATAAAGTCATTCTTTATACCGAATACATTGCCTTCCGAGAAACAAATGAGCTGTCTGGATTGTCTTGCTTACTGTTCACGCTAAAACAAATTAGTAGATATTTGGCAGATGGACTCCTTATTTTCATGTTAGAGTAGCAAAATCGAGAGACAAACCGTGGGAGAACGTTACCACCTTTCTTGGGAGTCGCACAGCTAAGTCTATAGCTTCGCCTATCCTGTGATTCCGAGAATCAAACCACGTATTCCTGGAGTAAATCCGCTGAACTGTATTGGGAATAGATACCTTCCATCACCGTCTAAATATTAAAATAGAGCTTCACACCGTTGAAGAACGATAGCTATTGGTATAAAGCCAAACGTTTTATCGACAGCCGATCCTTGCGCGAACCAAACCCGCTGAGTCTAGGGTATGACTTCATGTTCGGAGAAACAAATGTGTGTACATTCCAGCTGCGGGAACCTTTATTTCATGTATGAATTGGGAGATCGAGGGCCTAACCGTCTATGAACGTTACCACCTTCTTAGAGAGACGAACGGCTAAATCTATAGCATCACCTATCCAGTGATTCTGAGAGTCATATCAGGTAATACGGTAGTACCTCCACTGAACTGTATTGGCAATGAATACCATAATTCACAATATGAAAATTAAAGTAAATCAGCAGATCGTAGGAGAACTTTACAAATTGGTATGATGACAAACTACTTACTGGACACCGTACTTTCCACGTACCAAACCCGGTGTATCGAGGGTATAACTGTGTTCATAGGAGACAATTTGTATTCTCTGTAGTGACGCTCACCTTAAATTCATGTATGAAATAGATGATCGAGTGTCAAAATTTTAGAGAACGATACCACCATCTTTGGGAGTGGAATGGCTAAGTCCATAGCTTCACGTATCTTGTGATACGGTGAATCAAACCGTGCATACCGGGAGTAAATCGGCCGAAGCGTATTGTCATTAGATACCATACTTCTCAGTATAAATATTAAAGCACAGAGCCAACCCGTTATAGAACGTTAACAATTTGTTTACAGTCATTCTTCTTTCCAACGGCCACACCTTCCGAGAAGCCCCGCCAGCTGCATCGAGAGTATAACATCTTGTTCAGAGGAGCAAATTAGTATACATTTATTGGCGGGCACGTTATCTTCATGTATGAATTAGAAGATCGATGGTCAAACATTTCGAGAACGTTACCACCCTGTTCGCGGGTCGAACGGATGAATAAATAGCTGCATCAATCCTGTGATTCCTGGAGTCATACCAGGTAATCCTAGAGTAAATCCACTCAAGTGGATTGTCAATAGATACCTTAATGCGCGAAGTTAATATTAAAATAGAGCGTCACACCGTGAGAGAACGTTATCAGTTGCAATAAAGTCAAACGTATTACCGAATGCCTTACCGTCCGAGAAGCTAACCCGCTGCTACTGAGAGTATAACGTCACGTTCAGTGGAACAAATTACAGTACATTTTTATAAGGGTCAACTTAACTTCATATATGAATAGTGTCAACTACCCTGTGATTCCGAAAGCTAAACCAGATATTTCGGGAGTAAATCCGCTGTGCAGTATTGGCAACAGTATCTCTAATTCACAGATTGAATATTAATGTAGAGTTTCAAACTGTTTGTGGGCGTTACCAATTGGTATAAAGCTAAACGTTTCTACTGAATGCACTAACCTCCGAAGACCTAACCCGTTCGAGAACGTTATCTCCTTCTGTGAGAGACGGACAGCTATGTCAATATCTTCACCTATCCCGAGATTCGGAGATTTAACCAGTGAAATCCGAGAGTGAGTTCGCTGCTGGAATTGCCAGTAGACACCATAATTCACGGTTTCAATAAAAAAGTAGAGCGTCAAACCGTTTGAGATCGATACAAATTGCTATAATGTCAAACTTATTGCCGAAGACCTTACCCACAAATAAACTAACCCTCTGTATTGAGAGTGTAACATCGTGTTCAGTGGGGTGAATTAGTATTAGTTTTAGCTCCAAGCACATTAATATCAAGTATGAATTTGAAGATCGAGTGTCAAACCGCTCGAGAATGTTGCCGCCTTCTGCGGGGGACGAACCGTTTAAGCGATACCTTCGCTGTACACTATTGGCAATGGACACATTTATTCTGGGTATGAATATTAAAGTAGATCGTCAAACCGTATGAGAATGCTATTAAATGGAATAACGTAATACTCTTCAATGGAAGCAATACCGTCCGAGAATATAAACCTCAGTATCGACGGTATAACTTCGGTGTCGTAGAATCCAATTAGTAAGCATTATAGTGGCGGGCTCGTTAGTATAATCTATGAATTAGAAGATCGAGTGTCACACCGTTCGAGAACGATCCCAGCATCTTCGAGAGTCGAACGGCTGCTTCAATAGCTTCACGTATATTCGTGATTCCGAGAGACAAGCCTGGAATTCCAGGAGGAATTCCGCTGAACGGTATTTGCAATGTTCACCTTAATTCACACTTGGAATATTAAAGTAGACAGTTAATTCGTTTGCGAACGTTCTCAATAGGAATAAAGTCAAACGTTTTACTGAATCCCTTACCGTCCGAAAGCCTAACGCTTTCCATCGTGAGTATATCATCTTGTTCAGAGGAACAGATTACTATACATGGCGGGCACCTTGGCTTTTTGTATGAATTAAAAGATCGATAATCAAACTGTTCGAGAACGTAACCACCCTGTTTGAGATTCGAACGTATAAGACAACACCTCCACCTATCCTGTGATTTCGAGAGTCAAGCCAGATAATCCGACGGCAGATCCGCTGAAGAGTATTGGCAATAGATTCCTTAATTTTCGGAGTCAATATTAAAATAAAGCGCCACACCGTGTAAGAACGTTACTAATTTCTATAAAGTCACACGATTTACAGAATGCCTTGCCGTCCGTAAAGTTAACCTGCTGTATCGAGAGTATAGCTACGCCTTTAGGGAAACACATTAGTATTCAATTTAATGACGTCACCTTAACTTCATGTATGAATTAGAAGATCGAGTGTCAAACCGATCGAGAGCGTTGCCTGCTTCCGTGAGAGACGAACGGCTAAGTCAATAGTTTCGCGTATCCTGCGATTCCTATAGACAAACCAGGTATTCCTGGTGTAAATTCGCTGTACAGTATTGGAAATGTATACCTCAATTTGCGGTTTGAAAATTAAAGCAGGCGGTTCAACCTTTGTAGAACATTACCTATTCGCGTAGGGTTAACTTCTTATAGAATTCCTAAACCTCGGAAGAACTGAACTGCTGTATCGAGAGGAAAACACCGTGTTCAGAGGTATGCACTAGTTTATATTTTAGTGACTAGCACCTAAGTTTTATGCATAAATTAAAAGGTCGAGGCTCAAACCATTCAAGAACTTTACCACCTTCTGTGATATTCGAAAAGCTATGTCAATAGCATTACATATCCTATGTTTCCAAGAGTTAAACCAGGATTCCTGACGTAAACCCGCTGTATATTATTGCCAATAGACGCCTCAATTCGAGGTCTGAATGTTAAAGCAGACCGTCAAACCGCTGTAGAACGTTGACTATTAGTATAGAGTCAAACACTTTACCAATTGCCTTTCGTTCGGAGATGCTAACCCGTCGTTTCGAAAATATAACTTCGTGTTCAGAGTGCGAAATTAGCATTCACTTCAGTGACGGACACCTTTACTTCATGTATGAGTCGGAATATCGAGGGTCGAACCGCTCGGGAACGTTTCCACCTTCTGTGAGAGACGAACAGCTAAGTCAATAGCTTCAACTATTGTGCGGTTCCGAGAGTTAAACAGGTATCCCGGGAGTGAATCCGCTGAACAGTATTGGCAGTAGATACCGTAATAAACGATTTGAATATTAAAGTAGGGAGTCAAACCGTTTGAGTGCGTTACCGAATGGAATAAGGTCGAACGTTTTTCCGAAGGCCATAGCTTCCAAGAACCTAACGCGATGTAGCGACTATCATGCTTATTGCTCATGGAAACATAATAGTAGACATTCTAGCAGACGGAAACTTTACTTTTATGTAGGAATAAAATAATCGAAAGCCAAATATTTCGATACCGATCCCATCTTCCGTACGCGAGGAACGGCTAAGTCAATAGCTTCACTTATCCTGTTATTTCGATAGTCAAACCGAATATTCCGGATGTCAATCCGATGAACAGTTTTGGCAATAGGCACCATATCTAGCAGTATGAAGGTTAAAGTACATAGATTATACTTTGAAGAACATTAGCAATTTCAATAAGGACTGCCTTTTTACAAATTACCTTACCTTCCGAGAACTTAACCCGCTGCGCCGAATGTGTTGCATAGTGTTCACCAATACAGATTAGTAGGCGTTATAGCTGACGGAAGCCCTGTATTCACGTACGCATAGAAAATCGAAAGCCAAACTGTTCGAGAACGTTCCCACCTTCTCTGAGAATCGAATGGCGATGTCAACAGCTTCAGCATTCCTGTAATTCCGAAAGACGGACCAGGTATTCCGGGAGTAAATCCGCTGTACAGTATCGGCATTAAAACCCAACTTTCCGGTATAAATATGAATGTACAGAGTCACACACTTGTACAACCTTACCTATCGCTATGGAGTCTAACACTTTACCTATGGCCGTACCTTCCGACTGTCTTATCCGCTGTATCGAGAGTGTAACTTCGTCGCCAGCGTAGCAAAATATTATAACTTTTAGTGACGGAAAACTTAATTTTATCTATAATTCAGAAGATAGAAGGACAAACGGTTCGTGAACGTGACCAACTTCTTTGGGAGTCGCACAGCTATGTCAATATCTTTACCTATTCAGGGATGCCGAGACACAAACCAAGCATTCTAGGAGTACATACGCTGTACAGCCTTGGGAATAGGCATCTAAGTTCGCTGCATGAGCATTAGAGTAGGGAGTCAGACCGGCGAAGAACGTTACCAATAGTTCTAATGTCATTCTCTTTACAGAATATGTCACCCTCGGAGAAAGTATCCCGCTGAAACGAGAGTGTAACTACGTGATAATAAAATCGAATTAGTATACATTAGAGCGACGGGCAATTAAAATTCATGTCTTCATTAGAAGATCGAGAGTCAAACCGTTCGTGCACGATACCACCTTCTTTGAGAATCGGACGGCTATGTCAATAGCTTCACCCATCCGGTGATTCCGGGAGCCAAACCAAGTATTCCGGGCGTAGACCAAATGAACAGTATTGTCAATCGACACCTTAGTTCACGGTTGGAATATTAAGGTACAGCGTCAAACCGTTTGAGAACGTTAC
>NIJG01000414.1:80314-124590 GCA_002201625.1 Euglossa dilemma
GTTTTATCAAATATCTTATCACTCAAGAACCAACACCGAACTAGCGATTGTTTACCTCAGTCTACAACCAAACAGATTTGTACATATTTTACCAGAATGTCAGCATCATTGTATGCATGAATAGGGAAATCCAGGGTCAATCCGTTCCAGAACGGTACAATCTTTATATAGAACCGAACGTCTAAGTCAGTAGCATCACCCACCCTGTTATTCTGAGCGTCAAACCAGGTTTTCCTGGAATAAATCTGATGAACAGTATTGGCAATAGACACATTAAGTCTCGGTAAGACTATTAAAGCAGGCCATCAAGCCGCTGTAGAATACTACCTATTCGTGAAGGGTTAAATTTCTCGCAGAATGCCTTACAATCCGAAGAACTGGCAGGCTGTTTCGAGAGTATAACAATGTGATCAGGGGTACGATATAGCATATACTTTAGAGACGAGCACATTAATTTCATTCGTGAATTGAATGATCGCGGGTCTAATCGCTCCAGAGCGTTACCACCTTCTGCGAGATACCCACGGCTAAATCAGTAGCTTCATCCATCCTGTGATAAGGAGAGTCAAACCACGAATTTTTGGTGCAAGTCCGGTGAAGTGTTATGGCAATAGACACATTAATTAACGGCTTCAATATTACATTAGAGCGTCAAACCATTTGAGAGCGTTACCAATTTGAATAATATAAAACGCTTTACCCAAGGTACTACCTCCGCGAATATCACCTGCCCCATCGAAAATGTAACTTCGTGTTCAGGGAAAGAAGTCAGTATTCATTTTAGTGAAGGGCACCTTAATTTCATGTATAAATTAGTTGATCGACGTTCAAACCATTCGAGATCTTTACCACCTTTGTTGCGACTCGAACGGCTAAGTCAATAGCTTCTCCTATCGTGTGATTCCGAATGTCAGAGGAAGAATTTCGGTAGTAAATCCGCTATACAGTATTGGCATCGTACAACCTATTTCATGGTATAAATATTAATGTCCAGAGTCAAAGCTTTGTAGGAGGTTATGTATTGATATTACGACCGGCATTATAGAAAGGCCGTACCTTCTGAGAAGTGAACACGATGTATCAAAAGTATATCATCGTGTTCAGATGTCAAATTAGTATACATTTTAGTGACGAGCAACTTCAATTCATGTATGAATTAGAAGGTCGGGTGTCAAACCGTTCGAGAACGTTGTCCCCTTCTGTCAGATTCGAACGACTATGTCAAACCATCACCTATACAGTGATTCGGAGAGTCAAACCAGGTATTCCGGGAGTAAATGCGCTGAACAGTATTGGCAATACACACGTTAATTCACGGTACGAAATTAAAGTAGGGAGTCAAGCCGTAAGAGAGCATTCCCAATTAGTATAATTTCATTAGTCTTACCTAACACCTTTCCTTCTGAGAACCCGCGATTGCCTTGCCTAGTGTTCACGGATGCAAATTAGAAAACATTTCAGCAGACGGACACCTTATTTTCATCTATGAATTTCAAGATTGAGAGTAAAACCTGTCGGAACGTGTCGACCACTTTTGATTGTCGCTAAGACAATAGCTTCACCTCGCCAGTGATTCCGAGAGTCAAGCTAGGAATTCCGGCAGTAAGTTCGCTGAACAGTATTTGCAATAGTCACCCCAATTTGCGGTATACAGATTAAAGTACAGTTTCAAGCCGTCGTAGATCCTTACCTGTTGGTATAGCGTTAAACTCTTTACCGAAGGCAGTATCTTCCGAGATCGTATCCCGCTGTGTCGAGAGTATAACTTCGTGGTCAGAGAAGCAAATTAGTCTAAATTTTAGTGACGAGTAAGATAATTTCAAATATGATTTAGTGGATCGAGTGTCAAACCTCTCGAGATCGTTACTCCCTTCTGAGAGAGTCGAACAGCCATGACAGTAGCTTCACCTATCCTGTGAATCCGAAAGTCAAACCAATTATTCCGTGAGCACATCCGCTGGACATTATTGGCAATAGACATCTAATTTCACGGTATGAAAATGAAGGCAGAGCGTCAAACGGTTATAGAGCTTCATCTTTTAGTTTAGAGTCAAACTTTTTACCGAAGGCCATACCTTGCAAGAAGCCCTACCCGCTGAAGCAAGTGTCTTGCTCAGTGTTCATGGTTGCAAATTAGTAACATTTACTCCCGAAGTACATGGTTTGCTTCTTCGAATATTGGAATACGACAAGCTATGGACTTAGTCGTACGTCCCTCAAAGAAGGTGGTAACGTACTCGAACGGTTTGATCCTTGATCTTATAAATAATGCATTAAATTATGGTTCCCATCATTAAAATGTATACCAATGTGTTTCTCTGAACACAAATGTATACTCTCGATATGGAGGTTTACATTCTCGGCAGGAATGGCTTTCGGTAAAAGGTTTAATTATATACAAGTAGGCAACCCTCTAAAACGGTATGTCGGTCAGCTATAATAATGACTCCGAGAAATATGGAGTCTATTTCCAATACCGTACGGGCCACTTACTCCCAGAGAGCCTATTTTGTCTCTCGGGATCCTAGAATACGTGAAGCTGTTAACTTAGCCGCTCGAATCCGAAGGAATGCGGTAACGTTCTAGAGTAGTTTCGCTCTCGATTTTGCTATTCAGTCACCAAAATAAGGTATCCGTCAGCTATAATGACTACTATTTTGTTTCCGTGAGCACTAGGCAAGACACTCGCTAGTTCGGTGTTCGTTTAGGTCGATAAGTTATTCGATAAAAGTTTTGACTTTATACCAGTTGGTAACGTACTCGAACGGTTTGACGCTCAACTTTAACATCCATACAATGAATTAGTGTGCCTATTGCAAATACTGTTCAACGGATTTTCTATCGGAATACCTTTTTTGACTCTCGTAATCACGGGATAGGTGAAGCTACTGATTTAGACGTTCGACTCCCAAAGACGGTGGCAACGATCTCGAACGTTTTGTCCCGATCTTTGTAATTCATACGAGAAATTATGGTGCCCGTCACTAAAATGCATACCAATTTACTACGGCGAACACGATGTTATACTCTCGATACAGCGGCTTATATTCATCGCAAGTAAGGCTTTCGACAAAAGGTTTGACCCGATACAAATTGGTAACGATCTCAAATGGGTTACCTATTTGCTTTAATATTCATGCCCTAAAATATGGTGTCTAATGCCAAGAATGCTTCGCGGATTTTCTCCAGGAATACCTTCTTTAACTCGCAGTATCCAATTTTAGAAGAAGATATTGACTTAGCTGTGCATCACTCAAAAGAGGTGGTAACTTTATCAAAGGGCATGACGATCAATCTTCCTTTTCATACACGAAATTGAGGTGCCCGTCACTGACCTGTAAACAAGTTAGTCCCGCTAAACACGACGTTATACACACGAAACAGCAAGATAGGCTTTTGAGGGTGAGGTTTTCTGTTAAACTTTTGATTTTAAACCAATTTGTAACCTTCCAGACGGACAGACGCTCTACATTAATAATCATACCGTGCGTTACGGTGTCTACTGCCAATACTTTTCAGCGCATTTACTCCCAGTATACCTGATTTGATACTCCAGTTCACAGGATACGTGGAGCTATTGACCTAGCCGTTCCGCTCGCATAGAAGGTGGTTTCGATCTCTGACGGTTTGTCTCTCGATCTTCTAATTCATACATGAGATTAAGTAACCCGTCACTCAAAAGTATAATAAATTGCTTCTCTGAACACGACGACGTGCCCTCGACACAGCGCGTTCGCTTCTCGAAATTTAAGGCCGTCGTTAAAAGGTTTGACTCTATTAATGTACGTAACGTTCTTCGATGGTTTCACTCTCCACTTCATTATTCATTCCGTGAATTGAGGTGTCTATTGCCAAAACTAATCATCGTATTTACTCCCGAAGTACATGGTTTGACTCTCGGAATAACAGGATAGGTGAATCTATTGGATTTGCTGTGTGACTCTCAGAAATGGAGGTAACGATGTGCACCTGTTTGACCATCGACCTTCTATATCATACACGAAATTATGGTGCCAGTCGCTGAAATGAATACTGGTTACTTTCACTGAACAGGATCTCAATCTCTCAATGAAGCCGGTGAGATTCGCGGAAGATAACGCCTTCTGTAATCATTTGACAGTATACCAATTGGTAACGCTCCATAACGGTATGACGCCCTACTATAATATACAAATCCCAAATTAAGGTGCTCATAGCCAAAGCTGTTCAGCGGACTCACACCGGGAATACCTGCTTTAACTTCGGAATCGCAGGAAAGGTAAAGCTATTGACTGAGCAGTTCGTATCCCACAGACGGTTGCATAGTTGTCGAACGGTTTGACATTCGATCTTCTAGTTCATACATGAAGTTAAAGTGGCCGCTCCTGAAATGAAGACATATTTCTTGTCCTGAAGACGAAGATATCCTCTCGATGAAGCCGGTGAGATTCGCGGAACATAACGCCTCCGAAAAACGTTTTACTTCATATCAATTGGTAACGTTCTAAAACAGACTGACGCTGTGCATTAATGTTCAAACCGTGAATTTAGGTGTTTATTGCCAATACTCCTCGGTGCACTTACTCCCGGAATATCTGATATAGCTTTCAGTGTCACAAGATATGTGGAACTATTTATATGGCCGTTCGTCTCTCATGGAAGGTGGAAACTTTCGCGAACAGTTTGAACCTCGCTCGTCCTATTCATATTGAGTTTAAGGTCTCCGTAATTACAATGTTTCTAATGCGCTTCTCTGAACACGTAGCTATACTCTCGATACGGCGGGTTAGTTTCTCGGACGGTAAGGCCATCGGTAAAACGTATGACCTTATACCATTTGGTAACGTTATCGAACGGTTTGACACCCTACTGTAATATTCAAACCGCGAATTAATGTATCTATTGCTAATACTTTTCAGCGGATTAACTCCGGTAATACCATGTTTGACTTTCTGAATCATAGGATAGGTGAAGCTATTCACTTGGACATTCGTCTCTCAGAGAAAGTGACAACGTTACAAACGGTTTGAGCCCCCATGTTCTAATTCATTCAGGAAACTAAGGGGCCCGTCACTATAATGGATACTAATTTGAACCTCTGAACTCGAAGTTATACTATGGAGGAAGCGGGTAATGTGCGAGGAAGGTACAGCCTTGAGTAAAGCCTTTGGCTATATAGCGATTAGTAAAGTTTTCACACGGTGTGACGATATATTTTAACATTCACTCCGCGAATTATGTTGTCTATTACCAAATCACTTCAGCGTATTTACTCCTGGGATACCTGGCTTGACTCTCGGAACGACTGTGTATGTGAAGCTAATGACTTAGACCTTCGTCCCTCACAGAAGGTGGTAACGTCCTCGGACGGATTGGCGCTCGATCTTCTAATTCATACATGAAATTAAGGCGCCCGTCACCGAAATGAAGACTAATTACTTTTCCTGAGCACGACGTTGTACTCTCGAAACGATCGGGTAGCTTCCCTGAATTTAAGGTTATTGGTAAAGTGTTAGACTTTATACAAATTGGCAACCCCCTAAAACGCTTTGACGCCCTACTTTTATATTCAAATCGTGAATTGAGGTGTCAATTAACAATTCTCTTCTCCGGATTTACTCTCGGTTTCCCGACTTGCCTCTCGCAATCACAGGATAGGAGAAGCTATTGACTTAGCCGTTCGTCTCTCACAGAAGGTGGTATCGTTCTCGAAAGGTTTCACTCTCGATCTTCTAATTCATGCATTAAATTAAGGTGCTTGTCAATCAAATGGATACTAGTTAACATCGCTGGACACGATGTTAGACAGACGATAAGGCGGGATAACTTCTTGGCAGGTAAGGTCTTGTGTAAAAAGTTTGACACAATACCAATTCGTAACCTTCTACAATGGTTTGACTCTGGAGTTTAATATTCATCCCGTGAATTAGGGTGAATGATGCCAACAACGTACAGCGAAATTACTCCCGGAATGCGAGGTTTGACGCTCGGGATCACAGGATAGGAGAAGCTGTTGACGTAGCCGTTCGACTCTCAAAGAAGGGGCTAACTTTCTCGAACGGTTTGGCCCGCCTTCTTCCGATTCATAGATGATGTTATGGTACCGGTCTCTGAAATCAATACTAATTTCGTTCTATGCACACTTAGTTACACTCTCGATGAAGCGGGTGAGGTTCGCGGAAGGTATGACCTTCGGTAAACGTTTACTTTATACCAACCTGTAGCGCTCTTAAATTGATTGAAGCTCTACTTTAATATTCATACCGTGAATTAAGGTGTCTATTGACAATACCGTTCCGCAGATTTACTCTCGGAATGCCTGGTTTGAATCTCGGAATCACAGGATTGGTGAGGCTATTGACTTAGCCGGTCGTGTCTAACAGATGGTGGTAACGAT
Source organism: Euglossa dilemma (assembly GCA_002201625.1). Classification (NCBI taxonomy): domain Eukaryota; kingdom Metazoa; phylum Arthropoda; class Insecta; order Hymenoptera; family Apidae; genus Euglossa; species Euglossa dilemma. The sequence continues at coordinate 86,691 of NIJG01000414.1, forward strand.
CTCGACCGGTTTGACCCGCGATCTTCTTATTCGTACATGCAATTAAGGTGCCCGTTACTAAAATATATAGTAATTTGTTTCCCTGAGCACGTAGTTATACTCTCGATACAGCGGGTTAGCTTTTCAAAGGTAAGGTCTTCTGTGAAAACTTTGACTGTACAGCAATTATTCATGTTCTAAAACTGTTTGAATCTGTACTTTAATATTCATATAGTGAAATGTGTTGCATAAGGCCAATACTGTCCAGCTGATCTACTCCAGAAATACCTGGCTAGACTCGCGGCATCGCAGGATAGATGAAACTACTGACTTATACGTTCGACTCTCAAACAAGGCGGTAATGTTCTCGGACGGGCTGACCCTCGATCTTCTAATTTATATATGAAATCAAGGTGACCGTCACTAAAATGTATAGTAATTTGCTTCACTGAACACGAACTCATACACTCGATACAGCGGGTTAGCTTCTCGTAGGTTAGCCCTGCTCTGAAATATTAGACTCCATAGCAATAAGTCAAGATCTACAACGGCTTGGATGTGTCAATTAATATTCATACAGTGAATTAAGGTGTCTATTGCCAAAACTGTTCAGCGTATTTAATTCCGGAAAACATGTCTAACTCATGGAGTCGCATTGTAGATGGAGCTATTGTCTTAGCCGTTCGACTCCCAAAGAAGGTGGTATCGTTTTCTATGGGATTGAATCTCCGTTTTGCTATTTATACATAAAAATGTGGTACCCCTCTGCTAAGATGTCGACTAATTTGTTTCCGTGAACATTTAGCAAGACACTCACTATTGCCAGTTGGGTTCTCGGAAGGTAAGGTATTCGGTAAAAAGAAGGACTTTGTACGAATAGCTAACGCTCTGCAATGGTCTAGCGCTTCACAATAATAATCAAACCGTGAATTGAGATGTCTATATCCAATACTCTTCAGCGGATTTTCTCCCGGTGCACATGGTTTGACTCTTGGAATCCTGGAATAGGTGAAGCTATTGACTCAGCCGATCGTCCCCACAATAGGTGGTAACTTTCTCGAACGGTTTGACACTCGATATATGATTTCATGCATGATATTAATATGCTCGTTAGTAAGCTGTACATTAATTTGCGTCTTCGGACATGAAGTTATACTCTCGGTACAGAGCGTAAGCTTCTCGGAAGTTAAAATAAATAAAGCTGTATAAAATTTTGCCGTTTCTCCATAATATCCATACCCTGAAATAAGCTGGCTATTGCTAATTCGATCCAGCAGATTATTACCGGAATACCCGCTCTGACTCTCGGAATCACAGGAAAGGTGAAGCTATTGACCTAGGCGTTCGAATAGCAAGGAGGGTTGTACCGTTCTCCATCTGTTGGCCCTCGATGTTCTAATTCATACGTGAAAATAAGGTGGCTGTCACTAAAATGCATACCGATGTGTTTCACTGAGCACGAAATTATACTCTCGATACGGCGGCTTAATTTCTCGGAAGGTAATGCTTTCGGTGAAAACTTTGTATCTACATGAATTGGTATTGGTTCATAACGGTTTGACACTCTACATTAATTTTGAGAACGTGAATAAAGGTATCTATTGCCTACACTGTTCAGCGGATTTACTCCTGGAATGACTGGGCTGACACAAGGAGTCATGGGGTAAGTTATGCTAGTGACATAAATGACTAAGCTGTGCGACGTTCAAAGATGGTGGTAACGATCTGGAACAGTTTGCCCCTCGATTCACTAATCTCTACATGAAATTAAGATGACCGCCACTAACATAGATATTAATTTTTCGCTGAACACGAAGTTATAATCTTGATGTAGCGGGTTGTGTTCATGGAGGGTAAAGTATTGGGTAAAGGGAATGACTTTATACCATTTGGCAATGTTGTCCGACGATTTGTCTCACAGCCTGAATACTGATGCAGTGAATTAAGGTGTCTATTGCCAATTCTGATCTGTGTATTTAATCACGGAATACCGGGATTGACACTCGCTATCACAGCATAGGTGAAGCTATTGACTTACTTGTGCGACTATCAAGAAAAGTTGTAACGTTCTCCAACGGTTTGACTCTCTATCCTTTTATTGATACATGAAATTAAGGTGCTCCTCACTAAAATTTATAATAACATATTTCACTGAACACGTTGTTATAGTCTCTATACAGTGGGATAGATTCACCGCAGGTAAGGTTTCCGGTAAAATGTTTGACTCTATTCAAATTCGTAACGTTCTCCTATAGTTTGGCGCACGACATTAATAATCAAGCCGCGAAATAAGGTGTCTAATGCCAATACTGTATAGCGAATTTTCTCCCGGAATACCTTGCTTGACTTTCGGAATCACAGAATAGGTATAGCTATTGACTTCGCCGTTCGATACGTAATGAGGGTCGCAACTCTCCGAGAAACAATTCCGCTATGTCGTGAGTATAACATCGTGTCAGTGGGGCGAATTAGCATACGTTTTCGGGACGAGGGCATCAATTTTATGAATGAATTAGAAAATCGTGTGTCAAGCAGTTCGAGAACTTTACCTCCCTCTTTGATTTTCTAACGGCTATGACAATAGCTATGCCAATCCTGTGATTCCGAGAGTCAAACCAGGTTTCCCCGGACTAAATCCGCGGAACGCTATTTGCAATTGACACCTTAATACACGGTTTGAATATTAAAGCAGACCGTCAAACCGGAGTAGATCGTTACCAATTGTTATAAAGTTAAACGTCTTACCGAAGACCTTATGCCTGAAAAACTAGCGGGGTGTATCGAGAGTATGACTTCCTGTTCAGAGGAAGAAGATATTCCCCATGACATTGACTGGCACCTAAACTTCCAGTATGAATTAGATGGTCGAGCGGCAAAACGCTCGAGAACGTTCAGAACTCCTGTGAGAGACGAACGGCTACGTCAATATCTTTACCTACCATGCCATTCCGAGAGACAATCCAGGTATTCCGGGGCTAAATCGGCTGGACTGTATTGGCATTAGACACCAGAATTCACAATTACAATATTAAAGTAGAGCATCGAGAAGGTTACGTTAAACCGTTTGAGAACGTTACTAATTTGTATAACGCCATACTGCATGCCGAAGACTTTACACTCCGAGAATTTATCCCGCAGTATCGAGGGTATAACTTCGTGATCAGAGATAAAAATAACTATACACTTTAGTGAGGATCACCTTAGTTACCTGTATAAATAAGAAATCGAGCGTCAAACCGAGGGAGAACGTTACAAATTGGCATAGAGTTAAACGCTTCACGGAAGACGTTATCATCCGAAAACCTAGCCCTCGGAATCGAGAGTATGACTTCGTGTTCAAGAAACAAATTAGTATACAATTTATTGACGTCCACCATAACTTCAGGTATGATTTGGATTATCGAGGGTCAAATCGTTCGAGAACGTGACATCCTCCTTTGAGAATCGGACGGCTTAGTCAATAGATTCACCCATCCTGTGACACCTAGAGGCAAGCCAAGTATTCCTGGAGTAAATCCGCCGATCATCATTGACAATAGTAACCCTATTTCAGGCAATAGATATTAAGTTACAGAGTCACATCGGTGTACAACGTTACGTATTGGTACATAATCAAACTTTTCCCGAAGGCCTTACCTTCCGTGATGATAACCCCCTGTATCGTGAATATAACGTTGTGTTCAGTATATCAAATTACTATAAACATTTGTGATGGGCACCTTAATGTCATTGTATGAATTATAAGATCTAGTGTCAAACCGTTCGATAAGGTTATCACATCCTTTGAGAGTCGGACAGCTAAGTCAAGAGCTTCACCCGTTCTGTTATTCCGAGACTCAAACTACGTATTACTGGAGTAAATATGCTGAACTTAACTGGCAATAGACACATTCATTAACGGTTTGAATATTGAAGCAGAGCGTCAATCAGTTTGAGATAGTTACCATTTCCGATAAAGTCAAACGTTCTACCGGAGACCATACCCCCCGAAAACCAATCCCGCTGTATCTAGAGTATATGTTCGTGTTTGGAGACAGAAAACAGGGTCCACTTCAGTGACGGGCACCTAAACTTTATGTATGAATTAGAGGATCGAGTGTGAAACCGTTTTAGAAGGTTACCACCTCCTGTGAGACGAGTATAACACAGTGTTCAGATGTACGAACCAGTATACGTTTTAGTGACGGGTTCGAGAACGCTACCGCCATCTTTGAGAGGCGGACAGCTGAGTCATTAGCTTACCCTATACCGTGTTTCCGAGATTCACACTAGGTATATCAGGATTCAATTTGCTGCACAATATTGGCAATGGACATCTTAATTCACGGATTTGATATTAAAGTAGAGAGTGAGACCGGTTGAGAAAGCTTCAAGACAGTATAATGTCAGTCGTTTTACCGAAGACCTCAACCTCCGCGAACCTAATCCGCTGGATAGAGAGTATATCATCGTGAACATAGATACTAATTATTATACATTATAGTAACGGGCACATCAATTTCATGTATCAATTAGAAGGTCTTTGGTCAATCAGATCGAGAACGATACCACCTTCATTGACACTCAAATGTCTTACTCAATAGCTTCACATATTCCTGTGCTTCCGAGAGTCAATCCTGGTATTCCAGGAGTAAATCCGCTGAACAGTATTGGTAATGGACTCGGTAATTTACGGTATGAATATTAAAGATGACCGTCAAACCGTCACAGAACGTTATCTATAGGTATGGAGTCAAACGCTTTACCGAAGACGTAATCCACCGAGAACCTAATCCGTTGTATCGACAGTATAACTTCGTGATCAGGGATACAGATTAGTGTACATTATAGTAACGAGCACTTTAGTATGACGTATGAACTACATGATCGACGGTTAAACCGATCGAGGACGTTACCAACTTCTGTGGGAGACGAACGGCTAATTAAATAGCTTTACGTATCTTGCGATTACGAGAGTCAAACCGGTTATTCTGGGAGTAAATACGCTGAACATTCTTGGCAATAGACACCTTAATTCACGGTTTGAATAATAAAATTGAGCGTCACACCGTGTGAGATAGTTACCAATTCCTATAAAGTCAAACGATTTCCCGGCGACGATACACACCTAAGAACTATTACGCTGTATCGAGAGTATAACTTCGTGTTCATAGAATGAAACTATTAATCATTTCAGCGATGGGCACCGTAGCTTCATGTATGAATTAGAAGATCGAGCCTCAAACCGTTGGAGAACGTTATCACCATCTGTCAGAGACGAATGACTGAGTGAGTAGGCGCACATATCCTGCGATTGCGAAAATGGTACAAGGTATTCCGGACATAAATCCGCTGAACTGTATTGGCAATAGACACAATAATTCACGGTATGAATATTAAAGTACAGTGTCAAACCGTTGTAGATCGTTAAGAATTTGTATACAGTCATTCTTCTTCCCGAAGGCCTTATCCTCCGAGAACCATGTCAACGGTATCGAAAGTATAACTTCGCTTTCCAAGAAACATATTAATTTTCATTATAGTGACGGGAACCCTTGTTTCATGTGTATATTAGAAGATCGAGGGCTAAAGATTTCGAGAACGTTAACACCGTCTTTGCGGGTCGATAAGTTAAGTCAGTACCATCACATATCCAGTGATTCCTAGAGTAAAACGAGGTACTCCGTGAGAATGTATCTAGTAGAGTATTGGCAATAGACACCTGAATTCATGGTATGGATACTACAGCAGACCGTCATAATGTTAGAGGACGTTACGCATTCCTATAAAGTCAGACCTTTTTCCGATGGCCGAACCATACGAGAACTTAACCCACTGCATAGAGAGTATAACTTGGTATTCAGACAAACAGATTATAATACATTTCTGGGACGGGCACCTTAACTCCATGTATGAACTATAAAGGCCGAGGGTCAAACCGTGCGAGTACGTTTCTACCTTCTGAGGATAGAACTGCTAAGGCAATAGCGACACCTACCCTGTGATTCCGAACGTCAATCCCGTTATGTTGGGTGTAAGTGCGCGTCACAGTTTTGGCTCTAAGCACCTTAATTCACGGATTAAATATTAAAGTTGAGAGTCAAACCGATTGCGAACGTTACCAATTGGAATGTAGACATTCTTTTTACCGAATGCCTTACCGTTCGAAAACCAAGCGCGTTACATCGAAAGAATAACTTCGTGTTAATGGAAGTAAATTAGTATGCACCATACTGATGGCACCGTAATTTCATGTATGAATTAGAAGATCCAGGATCCAGCCGTACGAGATCGTTACCACCTTGTTTGCGAGACGTTCGGCTAAGTCAATAGATTTATCTATCCTATGAGCCAGAGTGTCAAACCAGGTATTCAGGGTTTAAATGCACTACATGGCACTGGCAATGGACACATTAATTGAAGGTTTGAAATCAAATTGGAGCATCAATTCGTTTGAGACCGATACTCATTGATATAAAGTCGAACGTTCTTCAGAATATCTTATCCTCCGCAAGCCTAACCCGCTGTATCGATATTTCAACACCGTGTTCAGAGGAACAAATTACAATACATTGGATTATGGGCACGTTAATGTCATGTATGAATTAGAATATCGAGGATCAAACAGTTCAAGAACGGTCCTTCCTTCTTTGATAGTTGAACGGATAACTCAGTAGTTTCACCTGTCCTATGATTCCGAATGACAAGCCAGACATTTCGAGAGTCAATAAACGGTACACTTTTGGCAGAGGACACCATAACTCACAGCCTGAATATTAAAATAGAGCGCCAAACCGTTCCAGAATGTTACCATCTTGTATCAGAGACGAACGGCTGACTGTGATTCCTAAAGTGAATCCAGGCATTCTGGGAGTTCATCTGCTGAAATGTAGCGACGATAGACTACTTCATTCTCGGTTTGGTCAGTAAAGTAGAGTGTTAAGCCGTAGGAGAGCATTACTAATTGTTACACAGTCAAACCTTTATCCGAAGGCCTTACATTCGGAGGACCTACCCCGCTGTATCGGCATTTAAGCCCCGTGTTTAGAGAAGCAAATTATTATATATTTTAGTGACGGCTTCCTTGATTTCATGTATTAATTGGAAAATCTGGCGTCAAACCGTTGGTGAACTTTACCACCTTCTTCGAGTGCCGAACATCTAATTCACAAGTATTACCGACCGCGTGATTCCGAGGGACAGACCAGGTGATCCTGGAGTAAATGCGCCCAGCTCAATTTGCAATGGACACCATAATTGATTGAACATTAAAATAGAAAGTCAGACCGTTTGAGATCGGTACCAATTGATTGAAGTCAAACGTTTTACCGAGGACTTTGCACTCTGAGATCAAAACCCGCTGTATCGAGAATATAGCTTCCTGTTCAGAGATACAAATTAGTAGACATTTTGGCAGACGAACTACATATTTTCATGTATGAACAGAAAAATCGACAGCCAAACATTTCTAGAACGATCCTACATTCTTTGAGAGACGAACGTAGTATCAATAGCTTCACTTCTCCTTTTATTCAGATAGACAAACCAGATATTCCGGTAGTCAATCCGCTGTACACTATTCGCAACGGACACCTTTAATCTCGGTTTGAGGATTAAAGTACATCGTGAAACCGTTCGAGATCGTCACGTATTGGTATAAAATCAACACCTTTACCGTAGACCTTACCGACCAAGAAGCTAAATCGCCGTGATAATGCCAAAGACCCCTCAATTCACGGTATGAATATTAAAGCAGACCGTCAACCCGTTGTAGAACGCTACTCATTGTTAAAGAGAAAATCCTCTTACCGAAAACCTTACCATCCGAGAATCTAATCCGTCGTATTGAGAGTATAACTTCGTCATCAGAGAAAGACATGATTACACATTTGAATTAGAAGGTAGATGGTCAAATCGATCCAGAACGAAACCACCTTCATTGACAGTCGTACAGCTACGTCTGTAGCTTCACCTATCCTGTGACTCAGAGTCAGATCTGGATCACCGGGAGTAAATACGCAGAAGGATATTGGCATTTGTCACCTTAATTTACGGATTGAATATTAACGAAGGATGTGAAACCGCTGTAGAACGTTAACTATTCTGATAGAGTCAACCCTTTTATCAAAGACAATAACTTGCGAGAAGACTGATACGCTGTAGCGAGTGTGTCTCTTAGTTGTCACGGAATTAAATTAGTAGACACATTACCATCCGGACACCTAATTTTCATGTATGAACAACAAAATCGCACAGCCATGCCAATCGCATAACCTATCCAGTGATACGGAAATACAAGACAGGTATCCCTGGAGTAAATGCGCTACTCAGTATTGGCAGAGGACACATTAATTCACTGTATGAATATTGGAGTACAGTGTTTAACCGTTGTAGAACGTTACCTATTGGTATAGGGTCAAAAATTTTAACCCAAGACCTAACATTCGGATTACCTATCTCTCTGTATCGAGAAAATAACTTCGTGTTCTGAGAAACAAATTGTTATTCATTTTAGTGCTGGGCACCTTATTTTCATGTATGAATCAGAGGCTGGAGCATCGAACCGTTCGAGAACGTTACCACCCTCTATAGGGATCGGACCGCTAAGTCAATTCGTACACCTATCCTGTGATTCCGAGCGTCAAACGAGGTATTCCTGGAGTCTATCCGCTGCACAGCACTGGTAATAGACATCTCAATTCACGGACATAATATTAATGTAGGTCGTCAATCCATTTGAGAACGTAACCTATTGCTATATAGTCAAAATTTTTCAGAAGGCCTTACCTTTCGAGAAGCAAAGCTGCTGTATCAAGAGTATAACTTCGTGTTCAGAAAAGTCAAGTGGTATCCATTTTAGTGATGGCACCTTAATTTCCTATAAGAAATAGAAGGTCGAGTATCAAACGGATCGGGAACGTGACAAACATCGCTGAGAGTCGAACGGCTAAATCAATAGCTTCACCTATCCTGGGATTCCGAGAGTAATAACAGGTATTCGAGTAGTAAATCCGCTGAACTTAATTAGCAATAGACACCTTAATTCACGGATTGAATATTAAATTAGGGCGTCGAATCGTTTGAGAACGTTACGAATTGGTATAACGGCATACTTTTTACCTAAGACCTTACCCTCCGTGAACCTAACCCGCTGTATCGAGAGTATAACATCGTGTTTAGAGAAAGAAATTAGTATTCATTACAGTGACGGGCACGTTAACCTCATGTATGAATTAGGAATTCGATGATCAATCCGCTCGAGAACGTTGCCACCTTCCCTGAAATGCGAACGGCTATGTTCGTAGCTTCACCTATCCTGAGATTCCTAGAGTCAAACCAGTCATTCCCGGAGTAACTTCGCTGAAAAGTATTGGCAATACACACCTATGATCCACGGCTTGAGAATTAATGCAGAGCGTCAGAGAGTTGAAGATCGTGAGCTATTCGCATAGAGTCACGCATTTTGCTGGATACCTTACCATCCGAGAAGCCAACTCGCGTTATTGAAGGTATGACTTCGCGCTCAGAGAAACAGAGTTGTATGCATATTAGTGACGGTCACCTCCATTTCATGTACAAAACAGGAGATCGAGGGTCAAACCGTTTGTGATTTTTCCCCCCTCCTTCGAAGGTCGAACTCCTAATTCAATAGCTTCTCCTATCCAATGATTCCGAGAGTCAAACCNGTGAGAGACGAACGCCTAAGTCAATAGCTTCACCTCTCCTGTCATACTTAGAGTCACGTCAGGTAATCCGAGAGTAAATCCGCTGAACAGTATGGGCAATTGACACCTTAGTTCACGGATCGAATATTAAAGTAGAGCGACTAACCGTTGTAGAACGTCACCTATTCGTATAGAATCAAACTTCTTACTGAAGGCAGTACCGCCCGAGTAGACCAACACTGTGCAGGGTGAGCCGTGCTTAGTGATCATGGGAACATATACGGTGATATTTTAAAGACGGACACCTTGATTTCATATATGAATTAGATGATCGACTTTCGAACAGTTCGAGATCGTTACCTCCTTCGTTGTGATTCGGAAGGATCAGTCCATAGCTTCACCTATCATGTGATTCCGAGTGTCAAATCAGGTAATACCGGAGCAAATTTGCTGAAGAGTATTGGCAATTGTCATTTTATATCACGGTATCAGTATTAATGTAGGGAGTCAAACCGTCGGAGAGTATTACCAATTCGTATAAGGTCATTCCATTTTTGAATACCTTACCTTCTCAGAACCAATCCTGCTGTAGCGAGTGTCCTGCTTAATATTAATGGAAACAAATTAGTTGACATTTTAGCGGACGAACGCCACATGTTTGTGAGTAACTATCAACATCGAGAGTCAAAGCGTCCATGAACGTTACCAGCTTCTTTGAGATTCGTACGGCTAAGTCAATAGCTTCACATATACTCTGATTCGGAAAGTCAAACCAGAAATGGCGGGAGTAAATCCGATGACCATTGCTGGCAATAGATACCTTAATTCTCGGTTTGAATATTAAGGCAGGCCGTCAAGCCGTAGTAGACCATTACCCATTCGTGTAGGGTCAAACACTTTACCGAGAACCATAACCTTCGGTGAAGCTTACCTGCAGTTTCGAGAGTATAACTCCGTGTACACAGAACGGAATTAGTATTCGTATCAGTGAAGGCCACCTTATCTTCACGTAGGAGTCAGAAGATCGAGGGTCAAACAGCTCGTGACCGTTGCTACCTTCTGTGGGAAACGAACGGCTAAATCAATAGCTTCACCTATCCTGGGATTCCGAGAGTAAAATCAAGCATTCCAGGAGAAAATCAGCTGGAAAGTACTGGTGGTAGACACATTAATTCATGGCTTGCTTATTATAGTCGGGCGTCAAATCATTGTAGAACGCTACCCATTCGTATGCAGAAAATCACTCTGCCGAAGGCCTTACCTTCCGAGAATCCCAACCCGCTGTAGGGAGTACCATGCTTAGACTTCACGGCAACATATTATTAGACATTTTAGCAGACGGGGATGTTATTTTCATGTGGGTATAGCCAAATCAAACGAGGTACTCCGAGAGTAAATCCACTGAACAGTATTGGGCATAGACACCTTATTTCACGGTATGGATATTAAAGCAGAGAGTCAACCGATGGAGAACGTTATAACTTTGAATTGAGTCAAGCTTCTTGCCGAATACCTTGCCTTTCGAGAAAGTAACCCGCTGTAGCGAGAGACTAACTTAATGTTCAGCTAAGAAACTAAGTGGGTATTGTATTAGATAGGACACCTTAATTTTATGTATGAGTATGCAGATCGGGAGGCAAGCCGTCCGAGAACTTTTTTGAGAACCGCGAAGCGAAGTCAATAGGTGCACGTATCATGTGACTCCGAGACTCAAGCCAGGTATTTCGGGTGTAAATCCGCTGAAGAGTATTGCCAATCGACTGATTATTTCACGGTTTTAATGTTAAAGTAGAGCGTCAATTCGTTTGAGAACGTTATGAATTTCTGTAAAGTCAAATGTTCTATCGTAGCCCGTACCTTCGGCGAACTTGACCCGCTTCAACGAGAATATAACTTCGTGTTCAGAGAAAAAAAGTAGTATTCATTTCAGGCAGGGGCACCTGAACATCATGTAGGAGTTAGCAGATCGATGGTCAAACCGTTCTAGAACTTTACCACCTTTTGTGACAAACGATTGGCTATGTCGATACTTTCACCTACCCTTGAGATTCCGAGAGCGAAAGCAGGCATTGCGGGAGTAAATCGGCTGATCAATATTGGCATCATACACCCTATTTCGCGGTATAAATATTAAAGTCCACAGTCACACCGTTGTAGATTGTTACCTACTGTAATGTAGTCAAACTTTTCATAGAAGACTGTTCCATTCGCGAATCTAACCAGCTGCATCGAGAGAATAACTTCGTGGTCCGATGAGCACAATAGTATACATTTTAGTCACGGGCACTTAAGTTACAACAGTGAATCACAAGGTCGAGGGCCAAACAGTTCGAAAACGTCACCATACTCCTTGAGAGCCGAACTGCTAAGTCGATAGCTTCACCTATACTGTGATTCCAAGAGTCATACCAGATATTCTGGGAACAATTCGGCTTACAGTATTTGCATTTAACATCCTAATTCAGGGCATAAATATTAAAGACCAGTGTCAAACCGCTGCAGAACCTAACCTGCTGGTATAGAGACAAACTTTTATCCGTAGATCTTAACTGCCGAGAAGCTAACCCGCTGTACCGAGAGTATAGCTTCGTGCTCTGACGGGCGAACTAGTATACATTTTAGGAACTGGCAACGTAATATGATGATCGAACTAGATGATCGAGAAGCAAACATTTCCAGAAATTTACCAGCATCATTCAGAGTCGCACATCTGTGTCAACAGCTTTACCTATCCTGTGATTCCGAGAGTCATGCCAGGTATTCCAGGAGTAAATTACCTGTACTGCGTTGGCAATGAACGTGCTAAATCAAACGGTAGGAATATTAATGTAGATGGTCAGCCCTAGGTGAACATTAGCACTTTATATATGGTCATTCTTGTTACGGAAGGACCTACCTTCCGAGAACCTAACCCGCTGTATCGAAAGTATATCATCGTGTTTACAGAAGCAAATAGGTATTCATTTTAGTGACGGGCACCTTAATTTCAGCTATAAATTTGAAGATGTAGTGACAAACTGTTCGGGAACTATACCACCTTCTTTGGGAGTAGAACGGCTATGCCAATAGTTTCACCTATCATGCGATTCAGAGAGACAAATGGCTGCTCCGGGAGTGAAACAGCTGAACCGTATTGGCACTAGAACCATTAGTTCAGGATTTGAATATCAAGGTGGAGCGTCATAGCGTTTGAGAGCGTTAGCACTTGATACAAAGTCAAACGTTTCACCGGCGTCCTTACCTTACAAGAACCTAACACGCTGTATCGAGTGTCTTGCTTATTGTGCGCGGAAACAAATTAGTAGACTTCATCGCAGATGCACACCTTGTTTTCATATATGAATTAGAAAATCGGGTGTCAAACCGTTCGAGTTCGCTCCAAAATCTTCTTTGGGAGCCGAGAGGCTAATTCAATAGCTTTAGCTATCCCGTGATTCCGTGGGGCAATCTCGGAAAACCGAGAATTAGTCCGCTGAAGAGTATTAGCAATTCACACCTTAATTCACGGTTTGAATATTAAAGTAGGTCGGCAAAACGTTTTAGTGCGTTGCCAATTGCTATAAAGTCAATCACTTTACCGAAGGCCTCACTTTCGGAGAAGCAAACTGGCCGCATCCAGAGTATGTCCTCATGTTCAGAGAAAGAAATTAGTCCTCACTTCAATGACGGGCAGCGTAACTTTATGTATAAACTAAAAGATCGAGGGTGAAACCGTTCGAGAACGTTACCACCTACTTGGAGAGTCGAACAGCTAAGTCAACCGCTTATCCTATCCTGTGATTCCGATAGCCAAACCAGATATCCCGGGAGTAAATCTGATAAACAGGGTTGGCAGAAGGCACCTTAATTCACGGTATGAGTATTAAGGTGGAGCAGCAAACCGTTTGAGAGCGTCTCCAATTGGTATTAAGTCAAACGTTACACCGAAGACCTTACCCTCCGAAGAACTGTCCCGCTGTATCGAGAGAATAATATGGTGCTGCGAAGAACGAATTGCAATACATTATAGTGACGGGCACCTTAATTTCATGTATGAATAACATGATCGTGGATCAAATCGTTCCAGAGCTTTACCACCTTCTTTGAGAATCGAACGGCTACGTCAAAAGCGTCACCTATCCTATGACTTCGGCAGTCCATTCGGGTATACCTGGAGTGGATCCGCTGAGCATTATTGACATCAGACACGATATTTTACGGTATATATTTTGATGTAGGGAGTCAAGCCGTCGAAGAACGTTACATATTTCCATAAAGTAAAACTTTCTTCTTAGGCCCTTACCTTCCGAGTAGTTACCCGCCGTGTCGAGAGTTTATCGTCGTGTTCAGTAAAACTCATTAGTATACGTTTCAGTGACGGATACCTTAATTTCACGTACTAAATGGAATATCGAGGGTCAATCCATTGGGGAACGTCACCACCTTCTTCGAAGAACGGTTAAGTCAACTGCTTCACCTATTCCAATATCCCAATAGACAAACCTTTTATTCCGGGCGTAAATCCGCTGAATAGTATTGGCATTAGGCACTCCAATTCGCGGTGTGAATATAAAAGAGCGTGGTCAAACCGCTGGAAAACGTTACTAATTGCTATAACGTCATACTCCGTGCCGGGTATCATACCCGCCCAGAACACATCCCGCTGTCTCGTGGGTATAATTTCGGGTTCAGGGCAACAAATTAGTAGACATTTCAGCAGACGCACACCTTTATTTTAGGTGTGAATGAGAAAATTCGGGGTCAAACCATGCCAGATTGTTACCACTATCTTTCAGAGTCGAACGGCTGAGACAATAGCATCACCTATGGTTGTGATTCTGATTGTCAAGCTTGGTATTCCAGGAGTAAATGCGCTGAATAGTATTAGCAATAGACACCTTTATTCACCGTGTGAATACTATAGTTGAGCGTGAAATCGATTCAGAACGTTACCGGTTGGTATGAAGTCAAACGTTTTGCTAACTACCTTAACTTCCGAGATCCTAACCCGCAGTAGCGATTGTGTTGCTTAGTGCAAACGGACACAAATTAGTATGCATTGGAGTGATGGGCACCTTAATGTCATGTATGAATAAGAAGATCGAGTGTCAAACCGTTCGAGAACGTTTCCTCCTTCTTTGAGAGTCGAAAGGCTGCTTCAACAGCTTCATCTGTCCTGTGATTCCGAGAGAGAAGACTGGTCTTTCAGGAGTCAAGCGAGATATTCCGGGAGAAAATACCAGGACAGTAATGGCATTAGATAACTTAATTCACGGGTTGAATACTAATGCAGGCTGACAAGCAGTTGTAGAACATTACATATAGGAGTAGGGTTAAACTTGTTACAGAATGTCTTACACTCCGAAAAACTGACCAGCTGTATCTGGAGTATAACACCGTGTTCAGAGGTACGAACTGGTTTTCATTTTAGTGACGCGCACCATAATTTCATGCATGAATGAAAAGCACGAGGGTGAAACTGCTCGAGAACGTTACCAACTTCTGTGAGAGACGAACGGCTAAATCAAAAGCTCCACCCATCCTGCGATTTCGATTGTCAAACCTGGTATTCCGGGAGTCAATGCGCTATCACTATTGGCAATGGACACCTTAATTGACGGCCTGAATATTAAAGTAGACCGTGAAGCCGTTTTAGTATTTTACCTATTGGTATACAGACAAACATTTTAGCGAAAACCTTACAATTCCAGAACCTATCCCGCTGTATCGCGAGCATAATTTCGTGTTCAGTGACACAAACTAGTACACATTTTAGTGACGGCCACCTTAATTTCATGTACGCATTAGAAGATCGAGTGTCAAACAGTTCGAGAACGATACCAAGTTCCTTGAGAGTCATATAGCTAAGGCAATATCTTCACTTATCCTGTTATTCCGAGAGTCATACTATGTATTCCTGGAGTAAATGCGCTGAACTGTGAAACTGTTGTAGAGCGTTACAAATTGCTATAAAGTCAAACGGTTTACCGTTGACTTTACCCTCCGAAAGCTCACTCCCCGTATCGAGAGTTTATCTTCGTGTTCACAGGAAGAAAAGTGTCTTCACTTCTGTCACGGGCATCTTAAATTCATGTATAGATCTGAAGATCGAGGGTTCAACAGTTCGAGAACGTTACCACATACTTTGAGAGTCGAACAGCTGAGTCAACTGCTAGACCTGTCCTGTAATTCCGTGAGTGAAACCACGTACTCCGGGAGTAAATGCCTTTTACATTGTTGGCAGTAGACACCTTAATTCACGGTATGAATATTAAAGTACAGAGTCAAGCGGTTTTACAACGTTACCTATTGCTGTAGAGTCAAACATCTGACCGAAAGCTTTACATTCGGAGATCATAAGCGGCGGTATCGAGTGTATAACTTCGTGTTCAGAGAAGCAAATTTACACCCAACTTTTTCTGGGGCACCTTAATTTCAAGTATGAATAAGAAGATCGTGGGTTACACCGTTCGACAGTGTTACCACCTTCATTGACTGTCGCATAGCTAAGGCAATACCTTCACATATTCTGTGATTCCGAGAGTTAAACCAGTCATTACGTGAGACAATCCGCTGAATTATAAAGGCAATTGACACGATAATTAACGGCTTGAACATTAAGGTACAAATACAAACTGAAGCAGATAATTACCAATTGGTATAGAGTCACTCTTTTTACCGTAGGCCTTACCTTCCGAGAATATATCCCGCTGTTTCGAGAGTATACCTTCGTGTATAGAGAAGTACATTGTATCCATTTGAGTGTCGGGAACATTAACGTCATGTATGAATTTGAAGATTGAGGTCTACACCGCTCGAGAATGTTGCAAACATCTGTGAGAGACGAACGACTAAGTGAATAGCTTCACCTATCCTGTTCTTCCGATAGTCACCAGGTGTTACGGGAAACAATTCGCTGTATACTATTGGTAGTGGACTCTTTAAGTCACGGTTTGAATTTTGGAGTACGAAGACTAACTCTTATAGAACGTTACCGATTGGCATAATGTTGAAAGTTTTACCGAAGACCTTACCCTCCGAGAACATAACCCGCTGCGTCGAGAGAATAACATCGTGTTCAGCGAAACAAATTAGTTGCCATCTTATAAACGGGCAACTTAATTTCACGCATGAATTATAAGGGCGAGAATCAGACTCATCCAGAACGTTACATCCTCCTCTGAGAATCGCGCATCAAAGAAAATTGCTTCACGTATCCTGTGATTCGGAGAGTCACGCTAGCTATATCAGGAGTATATCAGCCCGACAGTATTGGCAATACACACGGCGTGAATACTATAATAGTGCGTGAAACCGTTTCAGAACATTATCAGTTGGTATAAGGTCAATCGTCTTACCTGTTACCTTAACTTTCGAATACTTAACCCGCAGCAGCGAGTGTGTTACATAGTGCAAACGGAATCTAATTACCATAGATTGAAGTGACGGGCACCTTAATATCATGTATGAATAAGAAAATCGAGTGACAAGCCGTTCGAGAACGTTACCACCTTTCTTTACAGACCCGCTAGTAAGTCAACAGCTTTACCTATCCTGTGATTCGGG
This sequence comes from Euglossa dilemma, assembly GCA_002201625.1. Lineage (NCBI taxonomy): Eukaryota > Metazoa > Arthropoda > Insecta > Hymenoptera > Apidae > Euglossa > Euglossa dilemma. Next base: position 103,859 of record NIJG01000414.1, read on the forward strand.
GAGGCAAACCGGGTACTCCGGAGTTAAATCCGCTGAACACAATGAGCAATAGACACCTTAATTCACGGTATGAATATTAATGTTGGGATGCAAACCGACGGAGAACATTACGAATTGCTATAAATTTATTTCCTTATCGAGTACTATACCTTCCTGGAACCAACCCGCTGCAACGAATGTCTTTCTTAGTGTTCACGGAAACAAGTTAGTAGATATTGTTGCAGATGGATACCTTATTTTTATGTATATGTAGAGTAATCGAGACTCAGAACTTTCGAGACGGATACCACCTTCTTTACGGGACGAACGGTTAAATCAATAGCTTCACCTATCCTGTGATTCGGAGAGTCAAACCAGGTATTCGGGGACAAAGTCCGCTGAAGAGCTTTGGCTATAAACCCCTTAGTTCGCGGTTTGAATATTACAGTAAAGCGTCAATCCGATTGTGAGGGTTACCAATTGGAATAAAGTCAAATGTTTTACCGAAGTCCTTACATTCCCCGAACCGCACCGGGCTTATCCAGAGTATAATTTCGGGTTCACATAAAAAAATTTGTTTTCATTTCAGTGACGGGCACCTTCACTTCATGTACGAATTAAAGGGTCCATGCTCAAGCCACTCAAGAACGTTTCCACCATCTGTGAGAGACGAACGGCTAAGTCAGTGGCTTCACCCATTTTGCAATTACTAGAGTCAAACCAAGTGTTCCGGGGAAGACAGTACCCACAGGAAAAGTAACCCGCTGTATCGAGAATACAACTTTTACGTTTAGAGACACAAATAACAATACATTTTAGTGTGTGGCCCGTTAGTTTCATGTATGAATAAGAAGATCGAGCGCCAAACCGATGGAGAATGTCACCAATTGGTAAAGAGTGAAACGCATCACCGATGGCCTTACCCTCCGAAAACATAGCCCTATGCATCGAGAGCATAGCAGCGTGTTCAGAGGAACGAATTAGCATACATTTTAGTGACGGTCACCTTCAACTTCAGGTATGAATTTCAAGAGCGAGAGTCAAACCGTTCGACAACGTTACCACCTACTTCGAGAGTCGAAATGCTAAATCCATAGTTACACCTATCCTGTGATTCCGGGGTTCGGAACAGGTATTCCGGAGGTCAATACACAGTGCAGTATTACTAATGCACACGTTAATTCACGGTGTGAATTTTACAGTGATGCGTGAAGGACCGCTCGAGGACGTTACAACCTACTTCGTGGGACGAACGGCGAAGTCAGTAGCTTCACCTATCCTGTGATTACTAGAGTCATACTAGGTATTCCTGGAGTAAATTCGCTGAACAGTGTTAGCAATAGATACTTCATCTCACGGTTTGAATATTAAAGCGGACCATCACAAAGTTATAGAACGTTACCCATTCGTATATAGCCAAACTGTTTACAGAAGGCCTTCCCTTCCGAGAAGCTAACCCGCTATATCATCGTTATTACTTTGTGTTCAGTGAAGCAATCTAGTGTACATTTTCGAGACGCACACCATAATTTCGTATATGAATTAGAAGATCGAAAGTTAGACCGCTGGAGAACGTTAGCACCTTCTTTGAGATTCGGAAAGCTAAGTCTATAGCTTCACCTATCCTGCGATGCCGAGAGTTAAACCAGATGTTCCGGTGGTAAATCCGCTGTGCAGTATTGACAATAGACACCTTAATGGTCGTACATCACATGGATGGTGCAAGAGAAATGGTCATGACGCAGGATGGCCGAATTTTGCGAGCAAGTGATACTACACATGGAGGCCGCGGAATGGGTGAGGGCGAAAGTTGAAAGATGACTTGAGCGGACTCGCGTCCAACCATTTAGATTCAAAATATCGATGGCACATTCTCAATGTCGTGTTTAAATTCTAATAATTTGTTATCATGTATCTTCGCGTTTATATAACTTTTCTGCTGTTCTCCACAGTTTACTATGAAGATAAGTAAAGAATCTGTCGCTTACAGTTGACTCCACGGATACGAGTTTTTTAGCACTCTCCTTTAATTCTTCGATGCGCCGTTGATTCTGCTTACCATTCCGTCATTTGTATTGGAGAATGGGGCGGAATATGCAAAAGACATTTTTCGCCATTGATCATGGACAAGCTATTAGCGCGCATTATTAGCTCGCACGAGCGAGGTGAAAAATAAATATTCAGACATTTGGCGCGAAGTTAAATTAAACGATCAGTACTCGAACGACGGCTCGTTCGAGATTCCAATTTGCAGCCACCGACCGGAATGCCAATCGAATTATCCCTGTTAATTATTCGCAATAACATTAATTAAACTGATCTCGAAGGCGAAGAAGGGAGCGATGGAACGTGATTTGTCGAGCGGAATGGAACGCGCTGAGAAATTGGCGCGAATGAAATTTCCGCGTTAATTTCTCGCCTCCTAAAGGCTAAAAGTAGTCCGCACAATATTCGCTGCGTTGCATATTGTAATAAATCCCCTGCAGGTCGTGACGGCCCAGGCCAGGGGGGGGGGGATAGTAAATGGATGAACGACGAGGATTCGGCATGCAATTTGAGTGACATGACAGAATACCCATTGCACGGGTCGTGAGTGTTTATCACTCGAATATCGATTGTCATGATGTCTGTCCTGAACAAGTGCTCATGGCGAAACGAACCGAGGGACAAGGACACTGGGAATGCTGCTCCAGCATTGGCAGGGTATGTCAATTCACGCGTTGCTTTCCACTAATATCCTTGAGTGCCCTTTGCCAGACTAACAGACTAACAGACTAGCTCGTGACCCACTTTTCGGAGTATATCGCTATAAAATGCACCAGCGGCTTAAGACTTTTGCTTCATGAAACGTGCTGAATTGTTCCTTCGATAAGAGACCCCCTTTCTCTGCCCATATGCGTGCCCGCGGTACGATACCTTGCTTGCTGTTGTGTTCGAGTTTCCCCATTGGCTTTCAGCTTCCTTTGTCATGATATTGCCCCATGATTTTTAATATTCCAACATTACCGTGATACCCAGATCCGGAACCTAAATGTGCGTATACAGACATATCCAGTTTCGATTATTCGTAACTCGAATAGGCATTGATAAGTTCCTGATACATTTCCCTAACTTTTGAAATAAGAACGAACCTTCCAGCTTCTTGCGGAATAATTCCTATTCGAAGATTCGCAATCTATTCGTAGTTCTATCGATATACAACCCTATATAAGGATCGAATATCGAGAATAGAAAATGAGATGGATGAAGGTAGATTTTTCGTATCGTCAGGTTGGATTTTTATTGGCATTTCCGTACTATTGTCACGGGGAAATACGTGACAAGTATTGAAATAAAATATAAACGGGCGGCTCTTCAATGTTTGTGGAAGAGACCCTTTCTAGAAGAAACTAGGTTTCTTATATTAATATTTATTCCGCAAAATAAGCGTAATACAGATATTGAATGGTTTTAAATATTTAACGTTGGTCTTCAGGATTGGTATACGAATGTAGAAACGATCTGCTTGATGTTTAATGTAGGACTGATTTATTCGTTTGTGCACGGTTTTTATATTGCAATTTTCTGGGTGAGTAGGCCGTTTCTGGTGATGTGTTGGCAGGTTCTGGCTGATTTGGCTGCGGTTGATATCTGAGCGGTTTCTGCTAATGCGATGGCTGAATTTTGGCTAATTTAGCTAGGGTTGTTATCTGGGCGGTTTCCGGTAATATGTTGGCTGCATTTTGGCTGGTGTCACGCTATCTCCGTGCAGCGTCTGTTCGTACCGAGTTGATCGACTTATTTCTATGGAATATCCGAGCAAGGTTTGTTTACAGCAGCTCGTTGTGTCGGAAACGCGTGGAGGTTGTGTAAAAAGAGAGCCGCCGGTAATGAAGCACGGCCGAGGGCAACAAGGAGGCAACAGCGGCTCACCCGTGATGGACGATAAAACGGGAAAGGCTGGAAATTCGGTGGATCCGAAAGTTGGGAAATATAATTGGGCAGGGAACGAGCAGTCAGTCTCACGCGCTGAACGCAGCGCAATTTTATTCGCGAACCGATGTAATTTTGCTCTCAATCGCGGTAACGATGAAACCAAACTCGCGACAAAGAATTATCTACGTCTATAGCGGTGAAATATACGCCGAGAGGAAAAATGTCGCTGCTACGTCGACCGCCGAAAACCGGACCAGGCATTCAGCGAAACAATCCGTTTCGTCAAATTCCATTCATTTACAAACTTCGCCCCGTCATTATATTTCCCCGCGTGACGTTTGTTGCACCCATTCTTTCTCCGGACATGTAACCGATCCGATTGTATTCAAACTCCCTGATACCGCAAATAGACAAACAGCTTTCGCTTACTTGGCTCTTCGAAAAATTCCGGCGATCGTGCGCATTAGCTGGATACCCATCGCTTCCTTCGTTATCGATATTTTCACGGGCAAATCTCTCCGGGGCTAACCAGTTTCGAGAAATCACCCGACGGATGTTTCCATCCTATTTCACCGCCCGATTTCGATGGAATGGTTTCGTTTTGAAAACCCTCGTGGTTAACAGCCTGTATAAGGTGGCGAGCTCCATCAATTGGAGTTTGCCAAGAGCATGAAAAATCAGCAACTGCAATTAAATGTTGGAACGCGTGAGAAGTAATCAGGATTTTGAAATACGTCGGAAGTCTAACATCGAACGCGAGTATAGGGACTGTGGATTTTGGAATCGTAACGAGTTTTCTAAATTACGTGCAATTTGTTCGGGTACAGTCGCTAATATTATGCGAGATACCCGAAATCTCAAGAGAGGATGAATAGCGACGACAGAATGGAAGCTGGAAAGGGACAAAATAATTGGACGCTGAAAACGATAAAATTGGACCTCAAGAGAAAAAAATGTTAAATAAATTGTTTATGGAGCTGTACGTAAGTGGTGTAGACACTCGCAACCTCGCCTCGGACACCTAACCATCCGCGGACGAAGAAAATTAAGATGTTATCCCTCGGAGGTCGAACCAACAAATGACCCGAGTCGCTTCGCGACGATCCATATATAGCCGTCGATCCGCCGAAAATCGATTGTAACTTTTCCGTTGTAATAGTGGATAAATTATTAATTCTTTCACTTTCGTTATAAATTCAGGTCGCCTACAGTCTCGTAGTCTTTTTCATTCTCGTTCGTTCCTACAGAAATTCGTATTTTAATTAAGTTCGCTGATATCGGTATTTTATTCTGACGGAGTGTCAAAGTAGTCATACATCTCCAGGTAACGCGGAAATATTTCCTTCTGCGCATATATTCAACATCCGTTTGAAGATATGCATTCCTCTTCATTCCTGTTAAAACATCGCGTCACAAACGAAACGCATTGACGCCAGAACTACCCATTTGTAACGAGTACCGAATCATAATACACATTAATGCCGACAATTGCATAATTACGAGTACCATCCGCATCCAAGAAAAGAATTTGCAAGCATGAGAGCCCTGAAACATGTTCATATACACTATTTCATGAACAATATTGACCCCATTTCAACTATCAGACACACGTCGGGAGGTCATTTAACTCTCATTCCTTTATACCCACTGTAATATCGGAAATAATTAAGGCGCCAGACTCGAACCTGCACCAGGTATATACCACAGAGGAAAAGGGGAAATAAAAGGAAGGAAACCGGAGTTGAAAGGCGGTGAAATCAAACAAGCTCGGCTAGAAGGTGAACCAAGCGGCCACAACGATCCGAATGTCTGATTCTGTGAACAGCTCGGTGGGACAGAGAGGAAGAGAATGTCGTACGGGGCTGGATATCGAGGAGATGCAGAGTCGATGGCGTTGCATGTTCTTTTGCTCGGTGTCCCCAGAAAATTCGACGCTTACCCGTGGAATTACTGATAGATGCGGGTCACATATTTCCTCGGGACTCGGCGCCGGGACACACGCACCTCCGCGAATATCTCGCAGGCCACGGAATCGCGGCTACCATAGTAAATTCGGATCGTAAATTGTCCCTCTTGCTCGAATTTAAATGCATTAGCCCGACTTCCATTTCCGAAAGACGAGCGCGCTGTTTCGCAGTCGATACCGATATTACCTATTTACAACATTAATAGCAGCGGCTTCGCCATGTACCAGCAGTTCCTTCTTCCTCATCCCTTGTTCCTCTTGAATTATTCGCGATAGAAGCTCCGATTGCTTCTATGCACCGTTGAGAAAACGGTGAAATGATACCAACGAGCCTCGATGAACATTTGGGCCTTGAAACTCATCGAGACCGATTCGAAATGGCGTTGATTTCGATTTGGCGCAACGCCAAATGGAAGATATTCAAGAGTTTCCTGCCAGGTCGTGGCTGTGCCGAGAGGAAAACGGCGTTCTCGATTTGCCACGCGAGTGGTTATTAACATGGCGTTTTGAATCATCGTGTTAATCACCCTCTGTGTCGATATTGGTAAGCATGTTTCGGTTAATTAGAATTTTGAAGCGGGCTAGAAGCTTCGTTTTCGCGCCTGTCTGTCGATATCGCAATAATTAGTTCGGCGAACTAATCTGGCGGACCTGCCTTTGATGCCACCTCGCCGAATTATACCACTCCTATGAATTATCGCTGTATATATCCTCAAGCAGGTAGCTCGATAAATGGAGAAGTACTACATCTTTATCATATGGCCGGTGTTAGGAAAATGGAGGGGATGAGAGAGGCTGGAGAAATGAGCTATCGAAAGTAATCGACCATTTTGACCGATTGACAAGCGATGCGGTAGGACGGCTCGGAACAGTGGCAGACTTTTCCAGACTCTGTGAGAGTTTGCGAATCCTGTATATTCCCTGGTACCGTCAAGCCGAAATCCCAAGAGTCCCGGAGGACTTCCGGACTAGCCTAGACGTCTCGGGATTACATCCGCACCTCCGAACTTCACCGAAAGTTCTCGGCTTTCGCTCAAATCTTCGCAATCTACCCAGGAGCCTAAGCTGTCCAGACTAGCCTAACCCGAGGTTCCTAACGCTAGTCCCGGTGTACCCAGAGTCTGCGGAGTCTGCATGATCACTATAACGAATCGAGCCCTTGAAACCCTTGAATCTCTTTTTCTGCGACAGAAACTACGAGGTATACGTCGCGATTGATCACGTCCTTGCACAACTGATGAGATTCTAGACAGGTATCATTAATGATACATAGAATATTCTCAAACTGTATAAAATGCTTAGGTAATAGTACATCAAATTAACATTAGAACAACCCACATGTTGTATCCACAACAGTTCGATGTGCAAATACAGCATTAATCGAATGAACGTAATTGAAATAGACGAATGTAATTTACTATGCTCCCATCGGAAGAAGAATCGACTTTGTAAAATATAGCCGCCTATATCCGATGGTTCCAAGCAAGAAGAGTTCGAAACTAGTCATATCGACACCGATTGTACTTTCAGAGATATATTCACAGAGTACCTACGATTTGGCAACAATTTCTGTTCGATTTCACTGCTTGATTATCTCTCGCAATAGCAACAGCAACGACTCGCCGCGAAGTGATCCACCCGCGGTATGCAACTGGCACTCAGCGACATCGGGATCGCGGCAGTCATACGGTGGCATTGTGCTCGAAGTCGTAACTTCAATCTTAGATCTCTATCAGCGAAAGTGAGTGGAACAGTTCGACGGGAACGGCCATCGCGACACGCCAAGTCCTCTTTGTCTTAGCCGGAACAATGGCGGGTCGCACCCATTCCGAGCGATTTACGACATTAGCGAGATCTCACGCAACGATGCAATTTCGCGGCGACTGCAGCAGCCGAATCTCGCGGTGATGGCGCCACTGGAAGTGGCCGAAGAGAAGAATGGTGACGAGGCAAATCGGCGCAAAAATTGCAGCCGCAGAGCCGCGATGCGCTTGCCGCTGACAAATCGCGCGGACGGAGCGGGGACATTGTGTATTTAATGTTCTATATATTACATATTATGCGTTGAACGCGCAGCTCCGTGACGAATAATTATGCAACTAAAATCTTGGTTTAACGGGCTGCAGCGTGAATAAAGGAGATGCGACCATTGATCGCGGTCGGGTGATGGGAATCTGCATAATTCGGACGTGTTGTTATAACGATGGGAGAGGTTCCGAACAAGTGGTAATTTGTTCATTGTTTTATATTATTATACATATTTAATATTTGATTCTTCGCAATAAATTCAATAAACGCGTTATATTCGAGTAAGAATTTAAAATAACTCGCATGTTGCTGTATCTCGATCGCGATTACTTGCTAACGTCGTCGCAATTTTCATCAGAATAATAANATCGCGATTACTTGCTAACGTCGTCGCAATTTTCATCAGAATAATAATTCAAATTATTTAGACTCGTCTGCAGTTACAGCCATACTTCATCCCATCATCGGTGAGTCGCATGCATTTTGATATCTCCGGTCACTCAATCATGTCGTAGGTCCAAATCGGCCAGGTAGACTGGGTGTATACGCAGAATTTTTTGCTGCGCATAGTTACCGCGGGTGTTTATTATATTCTGGAGTAGTAAGAATATCTTTTGTGTATTTTATTTACTAATTCAGGACCGGTTTTCTTGCACATCGCGTTTTTGAATAATGATAATAAAAGTCGGGATAGTTAGTATATTGTCATTCAAAGTACTGGTAATATAAATGGTACAGTATTGTTAATTAATTTACTATAGAGGAATATTGACATAAATATTTCAATACTGATGTGTTGGAAATGTTGTACAGCAGAAGTCGAATGCTCTTCGGCTTCGATAATACGATATGTATAATCATCATAATTCCATTTTTCCTTTATCGTTGATGTCAAATTACTTAATTATTCGATTTCCATATCACAGATTGTAGTCATATTAGTAACATATTAATATTGGTGTCAATTTCCTTCCTTTCGAAAAAACATTGAATATTATGTGCTAGAAATCACTTCTGGACACAGAGATTTTGAGGCCAAAACAATAAATTTGAACACTAATGTTTTCTAAAGTGTGCTTTGACGATGGAATCGTCTGAGGCTGTTTTTACTGATTGTTAAATTGTAGTCAATAGAGTCAGTCACAGTCAATGGAAATCATTACATTCAGTCCTTGCTTTCACTAATAAGTTATTTGTATATGATCAATATTATCTTTCGATATTCAAATGTCAATAATTTGATCATTTCTTCAATTAAAATCATTGTGGGTTAGTCGAAGTATTGCAAGATAAGAGAACGTTGGCCAGTTACATAAACAGTATATATGTTAATCATGCTTTTAGATCAGGATTTTCTGGTTTAACCACTTCCATGTGCATTGCCAGTGTCTCACTCACGTTCCCCGGATCAAATTGCGTGAGTGATTGGGAAATGATATGATGACCATAGTTCATAAGCCAATAATCTTTCCGGCGGCTGACGATTAGTTAGTGTATCGTGAACGACGTATTTTCGTCATGTGTGTGCGATTAGGATATGAAATCATCCATTAAATATGGTAGATTATGCATCGTACAAATGTGGTAACGATACCAATTCTTGCACTTGTTCGGTTACGAATTTCATTTCTCGGGAATGGATTAAATCTCGATTTACGTAACGGTCCCTAGCCATCGTCAGCCGATGTCAGTGAATAGTGCGTAAAATTTAGAGTATGAACGTAGTGTATCGCTCCTGTGTAACGGGAGAGTCACTGGACGGCTTCTCTAGTGTAGTTCCTTGCACCCGGGTATACGTTTGAGATCCGTGGACTGTGGCGTGTTCTAATGACTGATTTTGCCATTTTTAAATATAGGGCTAAGTAGGAAGGTGGAGTACATTCTGGTGTGTGAATTAATTATAAATAGGTTGTGCTGGACTTGTTGGCAATGTCTCTGGTCTAGTTGAAATATTTTCGCATGTCCAATAAGTTTCAGGAAATATAATTTGAGTAGTCGACCGTGAAGATTGCACATTTGGGATTCCCCATGCGCGACTGGCATCACCTATCGATTTATTCATGTGTGGCTACATTTTGGCTCCCATCGCGGTCGCGGTCACGAAGATTGGCCCCGAAACGAAACGTGTGCCCGCTCATGGTTTTGCACATGTGCGGCACAGCGATCTCTGTGATCGTTCCTCGTCCTTGAGCAAAACGATCGGTCCTGCGATTTGTATTTCTTGTTACCTCTTGTTCTATTGTTTGCGTTTCGATATCATTGAGCCTAGATATTTGAATCAGCTGGCATTGCACACGAAGAGAGAAGCAGAGGCTGCCCGACAAACTGTCACGAAGAGTGCAGCCTATGAATGATCAGTAGTAGTAGTAGCAGTAGTAGTAGTAGTGTTAGTGGTAATAGTAGTAGTGGTAGTAGCAATGGTAGTGGCAGTGGTAGTGGTAGTGGTACAAGTAGCAGTGGTAGTAGTAGTAGTTGTTGTGGTAATAGTAGTTGCGGCAGTAGTGGTAGTGGTAGTAGTGGTAGTGGTAGTTGTAGTAGTAGTGGTAGTAGTAGTAGTGGCAGTAGCACGTATCGCTATATTTGGCAGCATGTCGAATATTCGAAATTATTGCGAGTACATCAGGGACCCATTGAAAGGTAGTTAATCATATTTATTTATAATCATATCATATTCATTACAGTATTTAATTACGTCTCGTATAATTTTCCTAATTTTTCTGTGGTTTGATATGATGAAGGAAGAGCAGTGATGCAAATCTCACAAACCTCACATCCATTTCCCTTTTCTTTGTTTGATTATGATTTTTGTGTAGATACCTTTCTGAAGGAAATATTTAATTATTTATGTAGGTAGGGTGAATAATGCTTTATTCCTAATAGGAAGGTTATACCCCCTCCGCTCCTGGGTTTTTACACATATATTATGATGTACAGGAGTTAATAGCAGTTCTTATATAAGCAGTGTTTACAAAATTTGTATCAGGTACTCTTATGGCCCATGCATGAATGGCAGTCTCATGATATTTCCCTGTTTTTCCTTCATTTTGTTCGATTTTTATGTAGGTGGGATAAATCTTTTAGATATTTGATATGTAGCGGGAATTAGTTTTCAATTAGGTAGCGAATGTTTTTAATCATAATTGGTTTCAGGTATTCCTATCGATCACCGAGGGAAGGCTGCCTCATGGTACTATCCTCTTCTTTACTGCGATTAGATTTTTACATAGGCAGAATTAACCATTTAGCTATTTGGAAGGTGGAGCGAATTGGATTTTTAATTAGGTAGGGGATACTTTAAATCGTAAGTATGATACCTGATTAGATGAGGGTTAAAATCTTTAGAGCTTTGATAAGTAGAGCGATTTATATTTTGAATTATGTAGGGAATGTTTTTAATCTTAATTTGTTTGAGGTATTCTTATGGATCTCCGATGGATCGCTGGCACATAGTATACTCTTTTTTTTCTTTACTACAATTAAATTTCTACATGGGTACGATTAACCTTTTAGATATATGATAGGTAGAGCGAATTACATTTTCAGATATGTAAAGAGTATTTGTAATTATAAACAAGATTTACGTTCAAGTAATATATGTGCACATGAATATTCTAGTATTTAAGTAAGGAGTTAGCATGGAAGCAGGGACATAAACTTCAATGCTATGTACATTAGTATTTAATTAATATAACATTTTTATGCAAGCAGTATTAAGGTTAATATTCATGATGGTAGTTATGCATACTAGCAATTAAGTTCATATATAATTCTGGCTATGTATTATAACGAATTACAGCATGAGTTAGGAAAATGAATTAAAATCATAGCGAGATATTTTATTTCACGTGGCGTAGAATTTTTTTATTACTTCATTATCAATTGTTCAACGCTTTCATACCCAAAAACAGGTGCGCACTTATTTCAGGAACGAAATGTGGTCCTTTTCTTGTTTGTGCTTATTAGTTTCATAACATCGTATACAATTGAAAATGAAAAATATTGATAGAGGTATGAAATAATGTCTCTCGGAGTTATGTACCTAATTAAGAGATTAATATAATTCTGAGTATGGCGAAGTGTGCCTTTTTCTTTCTGGTTTATCTTTCCGCGTCGATTTTTCTTGTCAATCCTTTTTGCCGTCCGTTTGCATAGCGGTCGAAGGTTGAACGTAGTAAAGTTGCATCGAATGGGCAATTTTTTCAAACTATAATAAATTATCATGCGGGTGGAGGTGGGGTGGGACGTGGACAGGGTGGGTCTCCACTCGCAGGACCTCCACGTCGTGAAACCTGGGCAATCGGTTTATTTCACATATCATATCTAATCGTATCGCTATAGTTATGTCACACGTAACCAATAGCTATGATACAATTACGAATGATATAGCTTGAGATCCGAGGTAATTGCATGCGACCATAAGGTTGTTAATTCTCATTCTCTAAATTTGGGCGAATAGAATAATATGGATCTTCTTGTTGTTTAGATTGTTCAGACATTAAACATAATTTGCATAAGTATATTTGAAACAATCTGAAACTCGTCATTGCCTTGAAGCTGGCTTGGGTAAGTAATTCGTAGTTTATTCATGTACTGACAATTCGAAATTAGTGGCATTCGGCTTATTCCGATTGTTTTCTGGTTTGTATTCCTATTCTATGTCGAATTCGTGATACTAGGAGAGACTTTTCTTGCGTCATGGAAAATAGTCAATCAATGCTATGTTTATCTTGTAATTCTTTCTAAATTATTTGATATGTTTACAAAATTAAATACACGAGCATTATGAACTATATCATTAAGCATACTTATAAGAAATTTTATAAATGTACCTTTGAAAATGTACGAAGCATATATATTAAACGTATAATATGTATGTATGTAAGTTAACTAATTCGTGACATATTTATGGACGAGAATTTTAACTTAATTTACGATGGCTGATGGGTATGGGATATATGGGGTCCTTCTGATGAATATCATTTTTTGCCACTATTCCCTTTTTTAACTTTAGAGAGTTGTTTTAAATATATGTAAGTTACAATCTATTGATACGTGAAATAAATATAATATGTAAGTTACTGTCTATATTGTTATTCTGCATGTTAGGAAGCATATACTAATGAATAAACTGTTTGATATTTAATATGAACAGATCGTGGGCCCTCGAAATATTGGTGAAGGTCACGGCGTTCAGGTTTATGCCACCCCACCACCGGTTAACCACGGTTTCGGGTAGGCACACCCGGCAAGGACATGTTAGTCTTTCCTCGGACGTCGCGGCGCGTACATCCAGACTTAAATTACCCAAATTAACACTGTTAATTATTTTTCGTCTCTAATTATTTCATTCAATGTATTTCTCTACCTTCCACCTTCAACTACTTACCTAATTTATACAGCTATAATAATTCCTTAATGATTTATTTACTACAATTATTCCGTTTTCACTTTTAAGGATTTATTTAACTTAATTATTTATTTTTCGAATTTAGCAATTTTTTAAATTTATTTATTTATTACACTCTTTTAACAACTTTTTAATTATTTTATTTACTATTAACATTTAATTATCCTTTGAATTAATTTATTTCTTATTCGTTTTTATCAATTTGTTAAATATTTTATTTATTACTCATGTTTTATAATCATTTAAATTCATTTACATAATATTCGCTTTTACCGTTTTCTTAAATTTGTATATTCTTTATTGGCATTTAACTATTTGTTAATTATTTTATTTATTAATCACATTTAATATTTTTTTTTATTTATTTATTTTTTATACAATTCAAACCATTTTTAAATTGTTTTATGTATTAGTCACATTTAATAATATTTTCAATTTAAGTATTTATGTTTAACCGTTCAGATTTAATTTAATTTATTAATTTCTAATGTTACAACCATTCTTTTAATAATTCATTCTTTTTTCAATTGAGATTAATTAATTAAATTATGCCTTTAATTTCCCTCGAGCTAGAGGACATCAAATATATGTGTAATTGTTATATTATATAATAACCACACCATTACTAAATCGTACACGTTCGAAGGATTGTATGCGCAATTTTTTTACTCGGTACCGGTTGAAGTAAGTAGGGTCGTGTACGCGACATCGCGAGTGCGCTGCGAAAGTGTTGGAAAAGAAGAAAAGTTGCCAAGAGGAGGACCGCTTGACGTCCACGCCAGGACCAACTCAGAGCTGCTTTGATACGAAGAAGAGGTCAACGATCGGTAAGCCGCATATTTACGATTGCCCTTGTTACCCATTATGTCGTGGGACCAATGGTCCGGTTTGTACTGCATGTATCTTATGACTTTCATGACATATACATATATTTCTGTGATTTGTTCGTTGGATAAGGCTTGGTCCTTCTTGTCCATCGCGAATTAGAGCATTTGTTGTAAATATTTCGAACCCTATTTCTGTCACTATGCTTACTACGTTGCGTCAATACTCTGAAATTCGATATATCGCGTTCTGGAATTAGTAATTTATGGCCATTTGATATAACATTAAAGAAAGACTATCACGTAAAATGCAATAGTATTAAGTACTTAGATTAATAGTAAATAAAATAAATAGTAAATACAATTAAGTACTATTAAGACTTAAAGCGTCATAAGAGGCAGCTCGCGCGGTGTATTGAAAAATTTATATCTTATTTCACATGACAATAAAAGTCAGCTCGGGTCTATTTTCCACTAGTTTCGCGGCACTTTAAACGCCATAGGAGGCGGATGGCGAGTCGTATTGAGAAAGCTAGATATTATTACGTGTCACAATAATAAAAGACAGCTCGGCTGCACTTTTCCACTATTTCCACTACACTTAACCCGCAAAAAGTGGCAGCCCGCGTGTTGTATCAAAAAAGTTACATATTATTAAATATCACAAATGTAACAATTTGCGATCGTGTCATTTATATGTACTACATATTATAGTTCATATTTCGTAAATTATATTCAAATTTAATTTCTGATTTATGTTCTATTATATATTCTACTACGTTTTGTATCATGTTTTGTATTATATTTTTCTATTTCTTTTAGGTTCGGGCGTCGTTTGCGTTGACACCACCACGTGATGAGACCTGGTAATTGGCATCGTTTGTCAAAGATGTATTTCAATATTTTTCCGATTAGATTTTATTTAGTAAATTTGGTGTTAATGTGATGAGCTCATCTTTGATAAGTCATGCCAAGCTATGAGCTACGCAGTACTCACAATCCAGACCAGCCTCTAGAAGGCTACCGTCTGGCACTTTAGAGGCTAGGTAGGAATTGCGATTGCCACGTCTTCTGCACCCCGTCCCTCCGTACGGGGAAACGTAGGACATGGTGGTTCATGGTTGGATATGGAGAGGTATGGTAGGACACGGTGGGACATTATTATTGCCTGACTAAATATTCAGCGGTTAGCTAACGCAGTTATGCCGACAATATAAAAAAGCTAATAAGCAGTCTGGTCTACCAATTGAAACAAATCCATTTTCCTTCGGGTTAGAGTTAAGGCTAGGTCCCATATGATTTCATTTCATTCCATTTCATGGAACAGATTTAACTCTAGTTTCAATTGACATCAATGAGTATTTTGTATCTGTACCTTAGCCAGCTCGTCGTAATAAACATGAGAATTGACCAATCATGGGATTTACCTTCAGATATTTTATAACACCTTGTCGATGTTTCTCCTTATAATCTCGCAACATGAAATTCACGTGGAATTGCGTATAACGCGGAGATCAGCATGACGATATCAAATCTCGCAGAAATTGTTTAAGCACATTCCAAAAAAAGTGATCGAATGGATATGGCGAATTTGGTCTCTGCAAATCGTCTGGTTTTCGATGAAAATGCAAGGCGAAACGCGAGACTAAAGTGGACCGCGTTGATCGCGAAAATGGTAAGCCTCGTCGCACTAAGCGATATAGTAGAACTTCAGTCGTCCTTCATCCCGTAGACTGCAGCCAAGATGAATTGCACCTGGTTTAATGGTTTCCCTAATAACTTATAGGCACGCTGCAATGACTTTACGAGGCGGCGGCAGAGGTTCTTGTAAATGCGCCATTCCTGCCTGCTTCCGCTTCATTCTGCATTTTCACGCAATTAATTCGGTCTCGCGTTCGCAGGCAGTCAGCCGGGGAAATTACCGTTGTAGTATGAGCAGGTACGAATGGACAAATTGGTTATCAGCGGGACAAAGAGTCTCGATGAAAAGCGGACTGGATGGAAAGTGCCGCGTGTCAGGGATTGTTACTATTCCGTTGCCATGGCGCCGAGTTTGTTGTATGGGCTGCAGAGCACGATTAATAATAATGATCGATCAGAGTCTTATTACGATGTTTAGGTGTTATGGATATTGTCATGGCAAACTGTCGAAACACGATCATGTATTTGTCAATTGACTTATTCCATGTCGCGCAATTCTCGCTATCTCCGTCTCTTTGTGCAGCGGTCGCGATAACGCTTTGTGTTAGCGCTGATCGCGATAAAGCGTCCCATTACAGATTCAACGAGCTGACGCGAAAACTTTGTAACTTTAATACTTCGTGTCTGAATTCCGGAGTCAACGGTAATACTACATGCTCCGTCAGTACAATTGTATCATGCTCCTTTTCGATAACGTTGACTAAAATTTTCCGAGGAAACAGAAATATTTAACACGAAATTGTATTCGGCGCTCTCACATCGGCGTGGATACGGCGAAAATGTATAAATTATTTGAGTAAGTATTTAAAATTCCATAGTTTGCGATAAACCGGAGGATGAAGTTCTATTTTTAAAGAAATTGGTAACGATCGTGTTACACCTCATTTCCATATTCATTGCATTACACACTACGATCAAGAATGCTTTGACATCGCACGAAATTTTTGTAATGAAAAGATTGATATGGGCCATTATTTAATTACTCGGGTGCTGTCTTAGTTTCTTCATAGTAGACTTTTAATAGCCAACCCTTGGATTTACATTTTATCCCATGTCACTTTCCGTTACGTTTCGCAATTTCCCGTGGGTCTCATCCTCGTCTGGTATTATTGAAACGATTATAAGAAAAAATCTATATAATCCTCATCGTGCCGATCTTCGATAGCGAGAATATTATAACTATAGCGAAACAAAGAAAGATGTTAGACGTATCCTACTTCGCGTCTCGTAATTTGCAGAAATGAAACCTGGCAGTATAATAGCTGCGGGTCCTAGAAATCCTAAAATCCTTCTCGTCGCTCTTTTCAACCGATGGAATAACCGCCAGCTGTTTCAGCAGTAGGGGACCCGCCAGCGTCGTGGCAGCATCGCAAGATAGAGTGAGGAATCTTCGCAATATCCTGATGTCCTGCCCCGGCTAAACACTTGCATGTCTGACGCAGCTCTTCCTACTGGCCATTAGGTCCTCCGCCCACAATGGAGCTCCGAACTGAGCCATGGGGCTCCGTACAGAGCCATAGAGTAGATCACCCCAGCGTGAAAGCGCCGCATTCTTGCAACCAGTCTCCCGGTGTTCGGCAGCAGTTGTCCCAGCGCCGCGGTCACTTCCTCCAATCTTGGTGCCCGCGCCTCGAAGAGCTGTCCCATGCGCCACCCACTGTACAGCGTGAGGCCCATGTACCAGATTCGTCCTCTAACCACGATCCAGGCATCCTCCACACGGACCACTTCTTGGGGTGGTCCTCTGCAAGTTCCGTCCTGGAACCACATGCCATCCGTCCTCCTCGGAGAGATCCTGAGTCCCAGAACACGTACCCTCTTCACAACGCATGCCACTCCCAGCACATCCTTCCACGCCGTCCTCTCGCGCTCCTTTCCACCAGCTGACACTAGCGTGTCATCGGCGTAGCATGTAATACCGTCGCGGAACGCGAGCAATCCACGTCGTACGCCATCGTCCACAGAATCATCCCGAGAACCGACACTTGCGGGACACCGCAGCGCACAATCCTCACGACGCGGCCGTACCGCCCCTGGTTCTCAATACTGCTCCCGGACAGGTAGTACAGGATCACCGACGCCAGGTACGCCGGCACCTTGTGATGCTCTAATGTCACACCCACGGCGGTCCAGTGCAGGGCATTGAAGGCGATGGCGATGTCCGGGCTCACAACGAACTTCACCCCACAGCAATGGACAACTGCCCCCGGCTAGCACTTGACGCGCTTGATGGCGTCAATGGTGGACAGACCTCGCCGAAAACCGAACTGACTGATGCCCAGGTCCGCACTGTCCCCCGAGAGGTGCTACATCAATCGGGAATTCTGGAATTCCATTCAATCCGGGCGCAGTCCTACTCACCCCCAGCTTTCCGGCCGCCAGGCCCAGCTCCTTACTGGTGAACAGAAGATCGTCCGTTCAGGCTGTTCAGTCCGCCGACGGAACTATCGATGTTTCCCTCGCAGTCATCGATGCTGCCGGGATGAAGCTGTCGACGACTCGCCGCATGAAGTGTGGAACCATGCCCTCTGTGAGCCTTGGCGTATGTCCCCGTAGCCACCAAAGTACCGGTCGATATTGTCTTCCCCAGGAGTCGTCGTCGATCTTCCTCAGCAGACTATCCCAACACCTTGCCTTGGCTCTTGCAATGGCACACAGCGGCGATTTGCTTGGCCTACGTAACTCCTTCCGCAGCGCGTTTTGTTCTTCAATTGTTGACGATGTTCTGCTACTGGCCCGATTTTGTCGGCAATGGACTCGTATTATCCGTTCGCGTCACTCTGCAGACTCCTCGCGCAGCTAGAACACGGCCCTCGTCGGTTTCGACGCGGCGTGCGCCATAGTCCTGTGGATCGAGGTCATCTTCAAGACCGGACGGGCGCGCATCTACATGCACCGTAGCCGTAACTGTGCCCTCGTCGAGGCGTCAGATATCGCGTCGGTGCTGCTGGTTATGTTGTCCTGATCTCGCGGTGGGGCTCGTTTACCCGTTGGGCCGCTTCTTCCTCTTCATGCAGGGGCAGAGTACCCCATGGTTATCAAGGGCTGGTCGCTGAGGGTCTCCACCGCTCCTGCCTCCCTCCATCAGTTCAGTCTCTGCGCAGCAAGCCGTACTGCCGTACTCACAGATGTGTTGTAAGACCGGCTGCCGAGTGAAGCAGCGTCTCACCCATCCTGTTCGTCCTCAGTGAGCTCCAGGATGTTTTGTGGGCGTTGAAATCTCCGTGAACTAGCAGCGGCTGATATTGCGAGAGATAAATTCTTATCCCGTGCAGCCGCCGTTTGTATTCCCCCAGGCTGCAGTTCGGCTTGATGTAGCAGTCATCTACTATCAGGGCGCAACAGGACACCAGGACTTATCCCTCCCATCGGTGTGCACTAGCGGCGCCTGGGTGGTTCGGGGGGTTCCATTCCATACCACTGCGACCGTTCCGTGAAGGTGCCAGGAAAAGTTGTTGCGGTCTGGCGCCGGGTACGGCCCACAAATCACAGCCAGACTCTGCAATCGTCTGCACTAGCAGGCCCTGTGTCGCTCGGGAGTAGTTGATATTCGCCTGGAGGATCTTGAATTTGAGGCCGCATCCACGGCCTCGTGCAGGCTCAACGCCTATCCTGTCGCTGCTAAATGCGGCAGTTCGTTGCTGCTACTGCTAATGCCGCTGCAAGGTCGTTCCGTTAGTTTACGTGTTTTTATCCTCTTCCTCTTCCTCTGTGTTGACTTAGGGGTACGGGGTGCAGCCCATGCTGCTTTCCCTGTGTGCGTCTTCCGGACCATGGGCTGCGAAATATCGGGCATTTGAGAGCTGGGGCGTTGCACTCAGCCACTAGGTGCCTCCCATCACCGCAAGAAAGTTGCGCTCCGTTCCACGTAGCTTAGGCATCGCGCCCTGACATGCCTAAACTCCAGGCACCTGAAGCACTGCAGCCGTCCTGCCTCCAGCGCCTGCTCGCAGGCTGAGATCCAGTCTACTCTTTCTCTTCCGCCGTACAAGTTGCTGTGGGTGGCAGAGATGGAGCATATCGACCAAATTGTCCACAGTCCGCAGAGGGAGGAGCGGATCCCGCTGCACATAATCTGGGTAGGGTAGCAGGCGCCCATCTTTGCGAGCGTTTATGCATCATCCTGGGGCTAACTGAGTCGCCCAACACAGATACCCGCAGTTGTAACCTTACTAGATGTCATTCTGAGTCCTATGTCCTGGAGGGCCGCCTTACATTCCCTTCGAGCTGCCTCAAGTATGAGGCCCCCATTGATACGTCGCTTTGGTCTCACCTCTTCGATACTCAGGTCTAGTAGTTTGATACCACAGTCGCTGGAGTCATCAGATTGACATACGCCTCCACGGAGTTTTCAACGTGACGGCCACTGCCGCTAAATTTGACCTGGCGTATCGATTGTTGCGAGATAGGTTTTGGGTAGTTTTCGGTTAGGTTAACGCGTTTGCGATAGGTGCTCGTATATACAAGAGTCGGACATGCAAAAATTAAGTAATGACAGGGAATAACTGAATTGAATTAGTAATGCTAACAATAAATACATTAAGTGGGTGGGTGGATTGGTCTGCCCTGTAAGGACCAGGTTGATGCTATAAATAGTGCTAACTACATCCAACGGTTTGACTATCGATTTTGCAATACATATATGAAGTAAACTCGTCCGTTTCTCTGAACACGATGTTATACCCTCGGTTTTGTACTCGGAAAGTAAAGTATTCGGTAAAAAGCTTGACGCTATAACAAGTGCTAACTTTCTCCAACAATTACACTCTCTATCCTAACATTCATAAAGCGAATTAAGGTGTCCACTCCGAATACTGTACAACGGATTTACTACCGCAATATCTGGTCTGACTCTCGGTATAACAGGAAAGGTGAAATTATTGACTTATCCGTACGTCTCCCAAGGAGGGTG
>NIJG01000416.1:106048-119348 GCA_002201625.1 Euglossa dilemma
TGGATTAATTAACAAATAGAAAAATAATAAATAATATGTTACTTTACATCATTAAAAATCTCTGTTTTTAACAATAACTTGAAACTAAATACTATGCATCTCTTTTAAGTTACAATAAACTATAAAGTATGGTCACTAAAATTTACACACGCGCTTTTACATGACGAATCGAATATATGGGCAGAATTCTAATGAAAGAAAATTTCATAGATATAGATCACGAATGTGGGCGGTGTTAAGGGTAGCTTCAGGTTTTCAATCATATTTGACAATATTAACATCAGTCATGGTATTGATTATATCTACAGCACATATGGTTGTAAATGAATTTAAGCATAAAAGTAGTACTTGAAATACTAATTATATTTTAAACCAAGTTTCACAAACGATCGCGAATAATCTGTAATAGATTTTTAATATTTCCTCTGTGCATAACTTTCACGAATACATGTAATTCAGTATAAATCTCATTTAATGCAAATATCAATGACGTAATATTTTTTATAACATTTAATATAACAAACAAATTCGAAATACGGATATGTATCTTATACGATCAACCTCGTTAAACAACTTATATCACTACATATTCAGGAAAATTTGACTAAATATAGTAATAATTTTCTGACAAGAAGCGAAATAATTAAATATTTTGATTATTATACGGCAAAGTAGTAGTAAGAATTGGTAAAAAAAATTATGCATGTACAAGGGAGAATGTATGACTGCGAATGAGTGAATGAGAAGGGCTAATAAAAGAGGGAATAGGATAGAAACGTAATTCGCGCCGCCACCGCGAGGTGTCAGCATTGCATGCGGCTCGCTCGCTAGCGGCCACCATTGTTGAAATTCTGCTTTGGTTGATGCCCCGACGATTTTTTGACCGAAAATCGTAAATTCGCCAGCCCCTGGCAAGGGCCCTGTGCGGAAGGTGCGTATCCCGTGGTAATCCTGTGACTATGCCAAAACTATAGCGACCGTCAGTGGCATGTTTCGCGATAAAAAGCCCACCGGGGAAAGCCAGTGAAATCGAGTGTGCCCATCGATTTACGCGAAAGAAAGAGGCACCCATGTCCGTGTCGTACGTCTTGTCGGGGTGTTGGTGTTGTGTGCGCTGCCTGAATTGTGCATGGTACGTGCGTGCATGCGTGCCGGTACAATGCAACGCGTCTGTCTCGCGCACCATGCAATCTGTCGATCTTAGATCCTGTTGTCTGAAGTGAAAAGTTTGATTATCTAAGTGTCTCGAAAGTGAGATATTTGGGCGTCAGATAGAGATCGCGCGAGTAACTTGCAATTTTTGAATAAGTGCACGTTGTTCCGCGTGTCGGCACACGCGGCTCGCGCGTTATCGACGATACTGTCCAGGTGCGGGAACTACATCTCTGCTTTAGTGTTTCATTGTGTATGTGCGTGCAGTTTCACGGGTTTAGATGTCTTCTTTCCACGCTTTGCACGTTGTGCGTGCATAGGCGTGTGCACGCGCGAACGCACGTCATTGATATATGTATGCATACGCGCGCCCGTGTGTATTTTCTATGGGTGTATATGCGCGGCTTGGTTAACGTGCTTTCTTCGTATATATGCGTGCTCTGGTGCGGTACGTGTACGCACACTGCATGCCATTGGAATTCACGAAAAAGTACACGAACTGTATCCTGCTACCACGCCGTTGGATGAGGAAATCGAGATACACAGTGTTACACTCGCATGCCCATCGCTCCCCTCGTGGGTAACATCGGCTACGAAACATTTACAGTGTTATTCCTTATATTGTGCTTCTGTGGAAACCGTTAGAATTTCTTCCTGATATTATTGTGACAGTTTCTTTAAAAGATATAGCGTTGAATCCACGATGAAAAAATTTCAAAATAAACGAAGCTTAGTGCTTTTAAAATTGTTGAATGTATCAACGTTGACACCCTGACAAATACTGTGATTTTTCTTCATTATCTCTCGACATTTGATAACTGATTTTTAATATTTTATGTTTTATGGATTTTACATATTTTATTGCTTAAATATTGTGAAGGGGTACTTTCAATTATGTGCTGGAGTTATATTATTGTTGAAAAAGTAAAAATGTTTTTCCTTCATTTAGTTGCTTCTTGTGAACTTTTAAAGTTGGTATTATAGCATAATAGTATTGCTATATTAAAATACAAATGTATTAAGATCATTGATCATATGGCATTCATTCATAATAGTAGAAATTGTAAAAGTGTAAAGACAAACAATATTTAGAGATGTAAACAGTGCAATTATAAATTTTGTTGCAGAAATGATTTGCGCTTTGTAAAATATGTGAATTATATAGAAATATTTTTATATGAAAGAATTTTTTTTTTTTATCTTTAGAATTAAGTGAAATAGATAATATTTAAAAATACATTTGTTGTATTATACAAATTTATACAGTACAACAGTAATATATGTTTAACTGTTTAGTGTTAATAACATTTTTTTATTTGTCATTTGTTTTTTATTTGTTTACTATCAGTATTATATCAATATTTTGATACTACATTTCACTTTTGTGATAATTATTAATTGTACAATAGATAAATATCTTATTACTTGTCAATGTAAGGAAACTAGCTTGTTTACATATCTTTTTATAATAATTTCACAAATTGGAAATATTTTTAATGACATGTTACAAAGAAGAACAATACAAATTTTTTAAATTTATTAAATAATCGTTAGTGTTATCAATATATATACAATATTACTGAGCAAAGCGTAAATATTTTAGATCAGCATTATGATGTAAATTGTCAAAATACATGGACTATTTCCAGCAATGGTAAACATAATTTTTAGCACCTCTTTCACATATAACTTACCAGAGGAAAAAAAACTTAACTATTATTCTTTAAATATATAGTATTAGTTTTTATTTAATTCTTTAATTTTATTTGTATTTTGATTAGTAAATAATCTTTTAAATTGTTGGTGATAAGATAAATTATAATTATAACCATAGTGTGTAATAAAAATGTTTGTTTACAGGGCCATTCATACTTGAAGTTGCGCCAAAATGGGCGCTATCAAATGATTTAATGCAGTGGGATTACATACAAGAATTGGTAGCACATGGTGGTGTGCCTGACGTATATGGTTTACGTCATAAGGAAGAAAATATAAGTGCGTCGGATTTAGACTTAACTTATGTTAATCAATTTATAAACTTCTTACAACCAACAAACAATAACAAGCTAGCAAATTCTGATATACAAAAGGGAACAGTTGATAAATGCTTATCAGAATTTCCAGAACTTGTGCTTAAAAATCACAAGGAAAATTATAGTACCTGTCACAGTGACGATAGTAAAATAAAAACGACTAATTTATTGAATACTAACAAAGCTACAGCCACTTATTCATTTTGCAAAGACAAGAGTGAAAATTTATCTGAAACAAAAGAAGAAATTGATCATTATCATAAAATTATTGACTGTTTTTCATGTCTGTCAGAACAATCAAACATACAAAACCTTACACAGTACAAGACATTATCTAAAATTTTGGAGCAGTATAAAAATACTTATAACCTTCTCTGTGCTTCTGAAGAAGATAAGCCACTTAATTTAGTAACAAATTTGAAAGATAATAAAGTTTATAGTAATAAACAGAGTGAAGATAAAAAGAAACTGTGCAATTTTACAGACGTAAAAATATCTTTAAAGGACTGTGCCATTTCGGATCAAACAAATCATTCCTTTAATATAGAAAATTGCTATAACATAAAGTACAAGGAAATAGACTATGGTTTATTAAAATTCTCAGATCTAGATGATTTATCTCCTAATTTAAAAACTGATAAAACGTTACTTAAAGCTCCAAAACACAAATTATGTAAAAATTTAGAAACAAACTCAGATTGTGTACCAAATAAATATTTAGAGCAAGAAAGTATTCTTGCTCTTGACAAATATTTGAATGATAAAACTTCATTGCTTCTATGTGAGAAGAAGAATACAGATTTTTCTTTTAAACATTCGTCTCTGAATGTCAAAGATACAAGTATTAAAAGTGAATCTTGTTTGGACGAACAGATAAATAAGTTAAAGAACACATATTTTGTAAATACCTGCAAACCAATATTAAGTAATTGGGAGGATTTCGAAATGTCAGGACAATATCCAGGTCATAGCCGACCTCCGGTTGGCACACCTCCACCTCAGACAGTTTGGAATCATCTTACAATGGCACAGGGTCAAGGTAAGACTTTTAATATAAAGTAATTAGCATTATATTTTATTATAATAAAAACATATTTATTACTTTCAGGCTTGAACATTCATCCAACAGCTTTATCAGGTGCTGCATTGAGTTCAGCAGGATTTTATACACATCCATCTATGGCAAGAGCATCTCATATAACATCACAACTAACACCACAACTTGCACATACTCAAGCACCTCCAACATGGCATACACCAACTGTTCCATCAAAAACTGTTACTCCAGCCAATACACCAGGAAATCCTTTGTTTAGTTTGCAAATGTTAGTAGATAATAGGCAGAACCAAAGTCAGTATAGAAACTCACCAGGTTCACAAAGTACATTAGATTTATCTTCTACATCTGAAATTATTCCTGAAAATTACTCTCGAATACCTCAAGATATCCCAATAAGTTTGACTGCAAGAAATGTAGATAAGGGTAGTAGAAATGGAAATATTATTTCTCCCCCAATACCTCTGAATGGAGAAACTTCATCTGATAGTGGAATTAGTTCATCAGTTCCAACACCTAATTCTGTTAGTGAACCAGTTTCACTGTCAACTAAAGAAGTTACAACACCTAAAATAACAGTGAAAAATTTTGAAAGCAATTTAAAAGGAGTGGCAAATCTTCATGATAAGATTAAGGAAATGAATGTAGATAATTTTACGCAAAAAGTTATAAATTTACCACCTAGTGTAACAATTGAGAGGGTAATTCCTGAGAAAAAAGAACCCGAGGTTACAAAAAATAAAGATACATTAAGTGTTATTGCACAAGTGCCAAGAAATGTTCTGCCTGTTATTGTGAATCTTACCTCCAGAATGGACAAGGATGTAACAGATAGTCCGAAAAGAGAATCATCTTCAGAACGAGATCGGAAAGTTGAAGAGACGAATGTAAGATCACCTAAAAATTTACCAAAAAGAGGTAAAAAAGGTGTGGATTCTCTGTTAGAAAAATTAGAAGGTGGAAATAAAAAGCTCGGCAGTGCAGAAAATATTGGATCTGTTATTGTAATGCCAGTAGAAGAAAAAGATACATCGAGTGTTAAAAGCATGTCTCCTGACAGACAAAAATCGAAATCTCCAAATAGAGAGGATGAAGTAGTATCTCCAGCATTCAGTAATGACGATTCCAATGATAATGCTAAGCAACGCAGGAAAAGAAAACTAGAGAAGCCTGTACGACTTAGTAAAGACTCTAAAACAGAAGTAGAAGATATGGAATTAGAACCTACAGAACCAACAGAACCTAGAACAAGTGAACCAATAACAGAAGAAGCAACAAGTGCAACTCCGGTTGTAAAATTAGAAGACAATACTGATACAACAGAACAAAGAATACCTGAGAAAGTCGAAGAAAGTGTAGAAGAAACAAGTGAAGAAAATCAACCAATTAGAAGGCGGAGAAGTAGTGAAAGTACACCTCCTAGTTCGACTCCATCAAATCAAAGGGTTAGAAGAAAATCTAGCGATGATGCGACTGATTTTTCAAAAGTAACAAGTCCAAAACCTGTAAATAATACAAATCCGTTTAATGAAGTTGAATCAGAACTTGAAAAAATGTTTGCTGGTATTGTTGAGACAGAGACAGATGTCAAAAAGGAAGAATCAAAATCAGAAATTACAGAACCTGAATTACAAGCTGGCAGCACAACGAAAGCCGAAAATTTAGAAAATAATATATTGCACACAAAAGAGGCGCAAAATATAAATCCTACTGATGTATCATCTACAGTTGATACAAAAATATCAGGAAAGAAAGGAAAGAAAACTAAAGTACAGGGAGGTAAACGAAAAATGTCAAGATCATCTGAAAATATTTTTGGGACTGTCGGTAATGATATACCTCAGAAGGAAATCAAAAAGAGAAGAATGTCTAAAAGTTCAAAAAAACAAGACGCTTCGAAAAAGACGAAGAAAAATGCAAAAGTGGATGGAATAAGAGAAATGGCATATGATTCTGGATCAAATGCAAGTTCTATTAGATCTCGTGGGCCAGTAGTTCATGTTGAAGGTCCAAGGGACAGTCCATTAAGCATTCAAGTTGTTAATGCGCCAAGGGAGGAAGAAGAAGAAAAAAGTAAAGAAAAACGAAAAAGTATTGGAAATGGTAATGCAGGGAGAAGTAAGAGACTCAGTCATCAAAACGATTTAGATTATAGGGGTATGTATTCTTGATTTAAATATCAGTTTGAATAAATGTCTATAACAATTTGTAAAATATTTGTGGGCACATTTATAATTGTACATTTTACATAGGTAAAGTCAGTAGAGCGGGTCTCTTTAGTTCAACATTGTCATCACGTTACGATGCACATACGACAGATTCTACATGGGTTTGCGTATTTTGTAAACAAGGGCCACATTCTGTAATACCTGGAGATCCTTCTCGACCACATCCTAATTTGGCTGGTCCACATATAACACCTGGAACATACACTGTATGTACAATATCGTTTCTTAGCATTTTTAAATGTTTTTTAACTTAATTACTAATCATAAATAATATGAAATAATAATATTGTTTATCAAATTATAGGTTCCTGCTGGTGTTTTAAGTGATTTATTTGGACCATATTTAATCGGTAAAGAACGTTTAGAAGATGGAATTCTTTCAGCTGATGAACAAGAGATTACTACAGAACAGAAGAAAGGTGGTAAGAATAAAAGAAGTTTGAGGTACGCTGGGTTAGCTGATCAATTTACTGCAAAAATGGGAAAAAAGAAAAGAAATTCCATTGAAAGTAATACTAATGCCATGTTTACGGGAATGACTGTACTCCCTGGAGAAGAACAACGTTGGGAAGTTTGGCTTCATGAACAGTGTGCTGTTTGGGCAGCTGGAGTGTACATGGCAGGTACAAAAGACAAATTTTTTATAACTTATTGTTATTATAATTACGTTTTTATAAGATTCTGAAGAAAAAATGAATTTATATTACAGGTGGAAGGGTAACTGGTTTGCAAGAAGCTGTATGGGATGCAGCAAAATCGATATGTGACTCTTGTGGTTTAACAGGAGCAAACATTGGTTGCGTTAAACGCGGCTGTAAAGCCGTTACACATTATCCCTGTGCATTAACGAAAGGTTGGCACTTGGATACTAATCAGTATATACCGAAGTGCAACCTTCATCGGGTTACGTGAAACTTCGGTGAGTTTTCCAGTATGGGCTACCATGGAATAAATTATATCCACTATTTCACAATGTATGGCTTTAATTTGGAGCACCGAATGATGACTAATACTTATAGAAAATTATATTCAAATTTGTTTGTAAAAGAAGTATGTTAAAAGTAACAAAGCGTAAAACAAAACATCTTTGTATATTCATATATACTATCAGAAATATTTAACACTTTAACATCTTGTTCACTGTGTATTATACATAATCAATATTTTTGTTGAGAAAAGTTGAAATTTTAATCAAGTCTAATAATTAATTTATATTTTTCAGCATTTAACAATTTTGAGACGTTTTGAAATTACGCTTTGCATCATTCGATGCATAAGTGTGTTTGAAGTGTGAAAGTATAAATGTCAAATGTATAAAGGACAGACATATGGTAATTTGCATACACAAAGTATCAATATGCTCGACAGAAATATCTTCCAATGTACAAGATGTTCAAACGAGAATGCTGTTACTGTCTTAGGAATTACAAATGAAAATGGAAATTAACGGAAATGAAGAAATGGAAGTTCTTCTCGTTGATTAAATTTAATTAATTTTCTTGGCCTGTGGCCTTGAACAGTGGCCTTTTCGACCTAATGTAAAAGGAAGATTTTTTAATTTAAAATTTGTAGTATAGACGAATCGTTACTGAGGAACAATGTTAATCAAAAAACGTATTTGCTTTTTTTACTAATACTTATGAAATTTGAAAACATTACAAATTTTTTCCTATAACATCATGTACGCAGGAATAAAATATGGGGCATATTGTACCAAAATTTAAAGAAAAATCAGAATTCGGCAAAGAAATGAAAAAGTACTGAATTTCTTCTAAGTTGTATGTGTGTATATAAAATGGGATGGATTATTAATCAATTATAAATTGATGGAATTTGAACACTCTTGACACGTTTCGAAAGAAGTGTGGATAAGAAATATATAAACAAGTGTTCTCCTGTGAATGTAAGAAATCATCTGTAAATAACAAAGTTCTTATGTGAAAAATGACTATTATATTATTATACAATTTCAATGATATTGCAAGACATTTTTCCGTTTTTGAAAATCATACTATTTTAGTAAGCATGTGTAGTTATGTTCTTTATTGCGGGAAAGTACATTTAGTGTAATAATACTTATTTCTATTATAATTTTTTGAAGATTAATTGTGACATATAAATCTCATGTAGGTGTAAATAAATAGATTTTCGCTCATATAATATTTCCCTTTATTTCTTAACCTTATCTATTTTATAGCTATATGTTGAAATCATTTTCCTACTTAAAGAGAACGAGCTCACATGTTTACTTAAAAAGAGAACACTTGTAGTAATTGTAATTATTGTTGCTAATATAATATTTCTAAGAAGGAAATGAACATTTCTTCAAGAAATATTAACTTCTCTTTTTCTGGCATGTGACGATTATAACTTCATTGTATACTATAATTTATGAGTGTGAAACCAGTGATTAAGATTTAATAGTACATATACAATTTAGTGATTAAATTAATCGCTACTTATTATTATAAAATTTATGGTAATTATTACTGATTTATATTATTTTTTCATATTACTATTATTGTAATCATTTACGCCGTCATTATTGTCACTATCGTTTTCATCAAATTTTGTAAGAATATAAAAAATGCAAGTTTTTGTAATAACAAATGTAAGAATATTGATAATATTGATTCTCTTCATGTATCAGGGAGAAGTAGTAAAAGGCAGGAAAATTGTATAAAAATATATAGAATAAAATGTACATAACACTAATTTGAGTAGACAAAAAGAAATTACACACACGAACGCGCGCGTCCCCATACACATACACGCATACACATACACACAAACACATTACAAATATGTTAAAAAATAGTTGTCACTCCTCCTCCCACAACACAGAGTATGGCAAAACAAGAGTAATCATTTTTAAACGTTAGTAATATAGATACAGAAAATAAGGTGACGAAGAAAAAGGATTCTTTGTACATATATACCATATATAGTAACAAATGTCGTGTAAAAAGAATCGAAGAGCGTAAAAAAAGCATTTTATTTAGAACTATAGTATATCTGTTTTAATGTAAGATGACAAACAGTTTACTTAAAAAGTAAATGTATTTGGGTTTTTCTTAAACTCCTCAAGAGACATAGCTCATTACTTTTCTGTGAAGGGCAGTCTTTGTAAAATAGAAACAAAGAAACAAACAGCCAAAAAATACTGCTACTGAGTTTAATAAGAAAAATTGAATTGTAAACAAAACGCTTATATTATACAATTGTGTATGAAAGGGAAACAAAATTCTATCTTAGATGAATAACTGTAATATTAATACTTGTGATACAAAAAAATTTCTGGACAGAATGGTGTGATGAATAATTCCAGTATATTCTTCCTTTAAATCTAACTTTGCGTACATAGAGCATTATCTGCATACTCTTGTACAGTTCAGTTTAATGATAAGCCAATGAAGTATTGTATACATATTTAGTCTATTTGTGAAAAAATATAAATTCGGATATTATCAGAAATTTTAGAGATTTTAGAATTCTCTTTGTACGCATAGTTTATTAACAGTTAATAAATTTTGAAAGTGACATGGAAGAAAGATGTTTTATGATCTGTCTTGTATAAATGCTGAATTTATTTGGCTTGTAAATTGCGGAAAAGATAATTTAAAGCACCGACATAATGATGCGCAAAAAATTTGAATATCACAATGCCTAAGTAATTTGTATAAAATATAGATCTGTAAAATAAAATTGTCACATCATGATATATGATGAGAAAGGTAACGGTAGTAATGTTCGCGAATTGAAAGTAGCAAAAACAATTATGTAATGTTAAAAAATCAATAGGTATTTTTATTCCTTGCCTTCGTATTTCTTAAACCTAATTCAGTTACGAATTTTTCTTTTTCCTTTCTGTTTGCTCCTCTTTCTTTTCTTACTTTTATATTACTTTTGGGAGCCAACTATAATTTTACATATTTTCTGAGACCTGGTTTAATATTAATAATCGATGCAAAAATCATCGGTCTTAATCTATTTAGTAATACTGAATAGTAGAACAAAATTCGCGGAATGTATTTGAAATCGATACAATAATACAGCTAAGTATACATCTTTGTTTAATCGATAATATTTAATTTTCTTTATTATAAAACATAATGAAATGAACCTTTGTAAATATATTTAAATACAGTAAATCCATAACCAAAATATGCACTTTTATATTGCGATGGTACCAATGAATTACAGTTCTTTTTGTGTATTGCACTAATGTATAATTTCAGGTACGGCGTTTACCAAAATGGTACAGTTACTCTATTTTATATATATATATATATAATATAATAATGTCGTCATTGACTGTTAATTATTGAATTTAAAGCTTTCTTTATTCGTAAATTTTATTTCGATAAGAAATAATTTAAGGATAGAAATTTACCCAAGAGCATAATTCGAAAAATTACTAATAAACTACGAAGAAAACTTTTTTAATAAGAGGGAAGAAGAAAGTGGGTAAAAATATAATCGTTTAATTTCTGTCTAGATGATTTTTGTGATATGAAATTTGTTATATGTATGTACATGTTAATATATGCTACAAACATGTAAAATTAAATAATTTTCAATATTTTATTTTTTTTTAATATTTGAAATATGTTCTAAAGCTGATATTTTTGTAACACAACATATTTATTTTCCAAAGAGATTTTTAAACATTTATGTAAAATATTGTTACATCTCAATAATTTATAGTGTGAATCGTAAAAAAACTTTGTTTTAATTTTTAATTATTTATTCTTATTTTGATATTTAAATTATAATTATTCATAGAACTATAATGCATAATAGAAATTATTTTATGTTTTGTTACTATCGGATAATATTCTTTTAATAAAAATATGTAAAAATAAAATAAACCCATTTTATTTGATTTTTTATATTCTTTAAGATTGTATATGCGTTATGATTTGAATATGTTCGTATTGTTAGAATTACTGGTCGTAACTATAATAATCACATAATCAAGTGCTTATAAAACATTTTTGTTGTAGAGTAAATTCGAAAATTATAAATTATGATTTGGTAGTTAGTATAGAATAAATTATATATTTCTTATTGTTTATAGGTCTTATTATTGGTATTTTCGAAATGAATATTTCGTATGAATAATATTTATAATTAGATTATTTTCAATATAAACACGAATTAAACAGATTGTCATGTTTGTTATAGGATCCCAAAATAATGGAAGAATACATGTATACAGGAGTTGTGTTTTCAAGTTAAAACTTGTAAAATAAAGTTTCTTCTAATATGTAAAATAAAATTGAAATGTAGAAGTACTAAATCATACATCGCGCTCAATTCGCCATCTTGAAATTCAAAGAAAAGCATGCAATGTTGTATGTCTTATCCCCAATATATCAATGGTTTTAATCTTCCTGTCATTGGTCAGGGAACGAGAAAGTCTTCCCACTTTCTAGTAGGGTTCGTTTCTTCAGTATGCTACTGACTGCGGTGGAAGGTGGATGTGTTGTGCAGTGATCGTATGGTGCTCGAGTTTTCATGAAGTTTTGTGACTTTTGTACCGACATAGAAATTATGTCGACTCAAAATGGGTAATTTATCAATAGTAGTGAAGTTTAGTGCGGCACTTCTTTCCTGCATTTTGGATTATACGTGGGCTGATAACGATTTACGAGGTAACATAAATTCTCTGTACCTGTATTATGGTGTTACATACATCAAACACACGTGGTTATCATAATCTACCTGATTCTTACATCGTATTCTGGCATTTAGTATCTTCGCGCTTTGGCATTTTATAGAACTTTCTTATAACACATGAGTTAACATTGAAAGATAAATTAAATGTCTGTCAACAATGTATACTGACCGTTATTTTTTAAATGATAATTTCTAATTAAATTTCTCACATAGAATTATACAAGAGCAAATAACGAAGGTAAAGAATTTGATTCTCTGTTCTTTCTTTAACAGTAAATTTAATTTTTTTATCATATAAAGCAAAATAACGATTCTCGGATTATATCTTTGGATTAGATCTTGTTTTTGTAATAAAAAGATTCGAGTATCAATCTATATTATGTTACTACATGTCATGAAAAGTATTCTTTTTCGCTGCATATGAAACGCAACAGTGACCGAGTCCAGCTCATCTCCAAGCTAATTGTTGTACAATGCTCGCGAGTTCGTAGGCGCACTATACCAGAAATCCTCCTTTTATATCAACTCTGCTTCCTTAATGTTCATTGTAGTATCGCTGTGTCCATAATTATTTTAAATTATTTTCGTAGAATGTTCCTAAAAAGTTCTTAATCTTTGATTCTTCTAATCTTTATTCTCTGTTTTTTTATTTTATATAAAAATGTCAATTAAATATTAACAACAAAATATTAATAAAAAATTTTTGATCAAAATGTACATATTAACATGTTCCTTTTTAACGTTATTATTATACGTCATTATCTTTTCTGACGTATTATGATACGTCCAGGAATTTTGTTGATTTATTATCATTTTTATCAGGTAATTCAGTTGAATAATAGGGAAAAAGTTTGAATTCAATTTATATACAAGAAACGAATAAGATAAATTAATAACGGTTAGCCATCTTTTATCGTAAGATTTTTTTAATCGCGTTTAATATTTCAAAAGTGTACATCCTTTATAATACTTTTAAATTACTTTTAAATAAATTTGATATTTTACATTAGATCAAAAATGAAAAATTTCGTAATTATGTTTTATATTTTAATTTAATTCGAATTATATAAAATTAAGTGATATCGCGTATACTTTAGATTTATATTAATAATAAATATTAATAAATTATAATGATTAAAACTTAACAT
>NIJG01000417.1:0-11238 GCA_002201625.1 Euglossa dilemma
TGTCTATCTAACCGCGTATCTGAATTTCACGGTGCAATCATAAATAATAGAGTCTGTTGGAAATGTTTCTCTTCAACTGGCCAGAAACGTCTGCAGGTGCTCTTTCGCAAAGGGGCGTTACAACGATGACAGCGAAATTATCTGGAACCGAAGGGATGGGGGTGGTAGACCACGCATAGTGGGGAACGTTGAACGTGGTAGGGAGCGCGGGAACATCCCTTCTCTCTATTTTCATGTTAACCATGAAGCGAGAGAATGGACGTTGGAGCCAAACTGACTCAGATACGCGTGCAACCTCGCACAGGAGTCATTCGGTCCACATCTTCCAGGTGTCCAGCCCACTTCAGTGTCCTTAAAAGTGTTCCAACAGTTTCACTCGTTACGTGAATCTATAATATTTCCGTGTGAGCACACGTGCATCCAAAATATTACCCTAACAGCAGCATACATCTCTGGCTAACTTTGGACGCAACGTCAACCCTGACACCGTCGGACATAGATGTGCGAGTACGCGAGTTTGGCGAAGTTGTTTCCTGCACCTAGGATAGGAAGATTTAAATCGACATCGAGTGTTCGAGTCGTTGGAAACGTTCATTCACCACAAGCCTATCTACCAGCACAGATTTCCGTGCAATGGGAAATTTAATGCACCGCTCAATCAGACAGGAGGATAAAATGAGATACTCGATGCAGGGAGTTAAGATGATCATCGTGTAAAACGTTTAGATAGATTTTATCCGGTTCCCTTTTGTTATTGGCCAACATAGTAGATTCGATTAGAGCTAAATGTCGACGAAAACGGAAGGACCATCATCTCCACGACAATTTTTCGCCCGGATTTATGGACATCTCGAGGCGAAGAAGGTTGATGGTACCGATAACGATGACGAGGAAAGGTCCAAGCCGAAATCAAGTTTCGATTTTTCTTCGAATATTCTTTTGTATAACAGGAACACGTTAGACGCGGACAATTCGTGCAATTCTTCCAACGATGAAGTTACGCAAGTAAGAAATAGCTTCTTTAACGCAACTACAAACTTGTCTTTCGCTCGTTACTGTTTATTTAGTTAATATAGCGTGTTCTTGTAATATTCTTTATTTCAAAATAGTCGATTATATTGTTTATCATCGATCGATGTTCTTAGATCGTCTTATTTCCTTTCTTCCCTTGTTCGAACGATTTCCTTTTCTCTTTAAACCCTTGTTCTACGATTTAATTATGAGAAACTTGGCATTGTAAAATTAATTCGAATTAGCCACTATATACCTATTTTATTCGCGGTAAAATTTATCAAAATTTATAGGATTTAAACAAATTTTGCACGTGTTAAAATACGTTGAATATAACTTTAGTCTGATGCGAGTGTGATTTATTTTTATGGAGTTTAGCGTGAAAATTTCGTTGTGTAGTAAAACGGATTATAGAAAGCTATTTTTAATTATTCTTAATTTATTATATCTTGAAATATGTACGAGTATTGTTGATACATTTAGACTTGTTTACTGTCAGTGAGTTAAAAGCCGTTTACTAAATCCTTAAAATTGGTATTGACAGAACTACTCTACTAGTACCTCTCGGTAAGAAAAAATTCATTAACCCTTTAAGTTTTCATTTAATTTTGAAGGTTTATACCTAATTATTTTTAAGCGTCGATGAGTAAAAAACAGTATCAACCATACTCGATGAAATAGAGTAAGTGCTGGAAAACTGAAAGGAATTATAACAAAATATTGCTAGTTACTTTTGGAGGAAATTTATATTTTCATTGCTTACAGACTTGTTAGTATCAGATATCGAATTTAAAATTCGATCGATTCGTAAACAAAATCAATATTTATAGTTAAAAGTATATTTATATTAAATTATCAAGTATTATCATTGTAAAATATGTTAAAATTACGAGTACGTTTTAATTTCACTTATATTATACCTTAAATAGCAAAAGCAAATTATCTTTTCTCTATGACGAATATACTCGTAAGTGTTAAACTCACAGATTATTGGACTATGTTTCTTTTCTTAATGTTGTTATTCTTTAACTTTTTCTTACTTTCTTGTAATTTTCAACTACCTTGATTATTTTTAATACCTTCAAAAGACACAAAAATATAAATAACACAAGTAGACTTATTTGCTATTAATTATCTATGATGATCTTTAATTCTAAATCCAATCAAGAAAAAATTCAATAGATTCAAGAATCATCTCTTAAACTAACACATTTAACATAAAAGTAATATTGAATTAATTAATTAATATGCTCCAATCGCTTTCTTTTATTTTAAACATGACTACTTATAACAATTTTAACAAATATTATACGTATACACGAATGCTAACGATAAAGTATATTTCATTACCAATTAATAATATTTAAAATTATTTCACGCAAGTTTTTGGCCTAAGAATAATATCCCGAATCCTTCAAACTGCTTTTGCTAGATCTAATTCTTCGTAAAGAGCAAATTGTCTTAACTAAACGGTTTATTAAAGAAATCAAGTTGCATCAGACCATTCGTATTGATCATTTAATAATATTTAATAGGACAATCTGTTGCACAGGTAATGGGCATAAAAGAGAAATCCTCAGGACGAGGTGGAAAACAGAGCACCAGCGAAACAAATGCCTTAACGAACGAGAAAGAGAAGAATTCGAATTTCTTTAATTTGAGATTGCCATTGTTTCACGAACTTCAATCTGGACCGACTAATCACCCTGTATTTTTGTCACAAGTCACGTATCCGTCTGCGCTTCCGCCACATTTTCATAATTTACCATATTTCCCTAGCTCAGAGCACCATTTGCAAGGATTCTCGGCTTTTTGTGAGTATTACTCTGCTCTTCTAATTCATACGATATTTCGAATGGAAATTATCATCGCGATTGATAGATTTAATTATTACAGAAATTTATTTGACATTGCATTACTAGCGTAATTTTGAACCGATTCGATATTACGTGTATCTTGTATAACAATTACGAATATTGATTAATATTAACCGATTGATATTAATAATATTCTGCAAATTATATTATTATGCTGTAATCTATAATTAAATTTAATCGATGAACCGGTTAATTAGGGATTAACATCGCTGATGTTAATGACACCAACGATGGATTAATCGCAAAAGGATTATATTGAACCATTTTTTGCAAATAATTGCTTATTTAATGGCGCTTATGTTTCACAGCTTTTATTATTTAATAGCTTCTTTTTTATAAAATTTCGTGATGAGATCTTTGAAAGGTATTTAAGTATTTTTTTCTACATTCTGTACAAAATTTTATTTTGCGTTTATTTTATAATGTTCTAATTTGTTTTGTATTCGTTTATTCAGTTTCCTTAACAGTAAAAAGCAAATCAAATTTAAGGATTTAATTTTATACTTTCTACGTAAGCAACATCTAGTAAATAACGAAAAATTACTTTTGAATTCTAGTTACAAATTCTTCTAGTTATTTACATCACCTATATCACCATCATAAATTCGTATTCAATTATCTAAAATCTCTTAACAACGGAAAATATTAAAAAGATACTTAATTTAACTCGCCGTATAAAGTCTAAAAATTAAACAAGTATCATTTTCTTACCTTCCTTGTAAATTATTTAAAAAATTATCCGTGTATACCATTCTATAAATTATAATCGTATATTCGCGTATTTGCACGATTTGAAGATCGTAAAGCAAGTCAAATTAAAAAATTCAATTCGACTTTCACAAAGTACATTTAAACGACGAATTACGAAATCTTATTGACCAACACACACATACATATGTAAGTACATGCGCACATACACGTCGAATGCCAAAATTCGTTAGATATTATCGAAAACTCGGTGAATATTAATCGAAAGCTTTCTCTTTTTCAGTTTTACACGTGTTACTTAAAATCCTTAAAACTCAGCGATAATTTGCCGCTAATATATATTTTAACATTTTATTCAGTTCCTAAAGCTTTTCATTGATAAGTGTTATTACAGCAAACATGTACAATATAACACAATACAGGTATACGCACACATTTGAATGGATTTATTCCGCTTCGCCACCTCGTACCGATGTTGTGATGAGATTACTGGACGCAGTTGGCCGCATTTCAATGTGAAATATACCTTGCTATATTTCTGCAAACCCAGTGTTACTCGCCTGCCCCTTAAGCCGTTGTCACGGCAAGGCGGTCGGGATTCACTAGCGTGTTAAATGGAAAACAAAAAAAGAAAGAGAAAATGACAACAAGTGAAAATACAATAATCCGTGAAAATACCGAAGTACAATAAACTAAGATTTTCAAAGCTTCCTAAATTCCATCTCATATCGTTCGTGAATTTTCTTCCAATCTAAGCAAGTTGCGAATCTACCGTAGATATGCTGGACATTTGTAGAATAATTTCTAAATATTTTATAAGAAACCATAGGCAAAGGAAAAATCGTGTTTTTTCTTTACATATACAAGATAATTTTAATATTTATACTTCTAAATTACATTATATCGTAAAGAAATGTACATATACTGTAAATATAGATATAGGGAATATTTGTAAAATAATTTTTAGATATTTTTGAAAAGAAAGAATAGTTAAATAAAAGTCAATTTTGTTGTTTACTAATGCGATACGATATTAATATCGATGTTTGTATAGTAGCTTACGAAATAGAGAAGTGTACATATACTATAGATATAGAAATATTTATAAAATAAGTTCTAAAGATTTTTAAAAAGAAGATAGGTCAAATAAAAATCCTCTTTGACGGTTATACATAGATAGACCAGTATGCAACCTTCAAAAGATTCATTTTTTTTGTTAAGAAGTCGAAATTCAAAAAATTCGTGGCACTACATTTTGTTATATATATAAAATTTTATTATAGCCATTACTTTTCGACAATGAATTCAATTTTTTTAAATTCGCGAGAAAATGAAGATGGCACTCTCCCCTAAAAATTTGTCAAGTTCTAACAGTGTAATAATATACATTACTAGATTTTGTTATTCTAAATTTTAAAAAAGTGGTATTTTAAAAATTCTCTTGTTTAAATTAAACAGTAGCTCGGAAAAGAAGAAAAGAAGGACGACCACGAAGGCAAAGAACAACTTTCAGTGGTGAACAAACGTTAAGATTGGAAGTTGAATATCGTAGAGGGGAATATATTTCTAGAGGACGAAGATTTGAACTTGCTACATCTTTACACCTTACAGAAACGCAGATCAAAATTTGGTTTCAAAATCGCCGCGCCAAAGACAAAAGAATAGAGAAGGCACAGCTTGATCAATATTATCGGTAATTACGTATACTATGTATTAAATAATGTATTTAATTAAAAGTCCACTAGGAAATATAAATAATGAATAACGTATTGACATATGAAACTTCACAGATATATTAAAATTTAATTTCTTATCTAAATTTAGATATTCTAGGATCTACAGATATAACGTATTTCACACTGACTCTGACATCTATTATATTCGTCTTTAATAGCTAATGAAAAGATATGCATTTCAATTTTAATCCTCTTTAATTGGATATGACGAATTGAGTTCTAATTAGAAAGTGTTTAACTCGTGGTAAAACTTCAAGAACTATGTAAATCAATCTAAATTTTATTGTGTCGTTTATTTTTCCTATATTTCCTAATGTAGCGAATTCCTGTAAACACAGGAAATACATTCTGTGTTATACAAGCCATGTATTATTTGACGAATTTATACAAATTTAAACACGTTTCTGGTTTGACTGATCGTATATTTCTATAGTTCTTACGGTTTATCTACGACCAATTAGTAACATGTAGATAGCTGTGTCGAAAAATATGTCAAAATGTTAAATTTATCTTATGTGTTGTACGGGACTGCTTATTGCAAAGTATGAGTATTTACTAGTAGTAATTTTTTCGCAACCTTATATAAATTCACGTTATTTATATTTCAATCCATATTGATACTAATGTTCAGTAAAATATATTTTAATTCACTGAAAAAAATATTTATTTTTAAATTCTCTATAGTTTAATGTAAAGTGCAAGTTATGACATTTTACATCTGCAGGTATGGAATATTACGTCTTCGTTAGTTCTTCGTAGCACATGCAGAGTGCGCTTTCAGCAAGCAAATTCCTCGGTTAAAAGGTTAAATTTCATTTTATAAAAATTATCGTAATTGAAAATACGTTAAATATTCAAATTGCAATTTTAATTAGACATACATATAATGTCGTAATCTTTGATTACTTTTCAGTTTAATTTTGTTAAAGTTATTACTGTTGCAACTAATAATGCCTATTATAAGTTATGAATGAAAATTAGTTGGCATTTCCAAGCATTTTCCAAGCCCTACGTTTTATCTTTTGTTACAACATAGCAAACAGGTAATATTAAATGGAACGCTTTATTAGATTTTATGTTACATCGTATAAAATATTTAAATATAATACGATAGTTATTTGAAATGAATTATGAAGAGGAAGATAACAAATAAAATGTACTTACTTCGTTTAGTTTCTTATGTGTGATATATATTAGATATTATTTTTACAAATTTCACTTTTTATATGTATGTTTACTTGAAATAGCGGTTGAGTAATTTTTTTTTACAAGACATACTTATCCTCGATAAATTTAGTCGTAAATTGCTTTTTAATTTTTTTTTTAAATTCATACGTCAAATAATCGTAAGTATTAATAAACAATTATGTCGTAATCTTATAGAATATTAGTATTTACGCTTATATGTACAATGTAGCATGTCGAAAAATATAAAACACTCAAATTAGTTATCAACCAGTAGACTGATAAAATTTTGTAGCATATAATTTCCCCAAACCAATATTATAAAATTAATTTGTACTAATTTTCATAAACAATCAATATTCAATAAACGGACGAGATTAAAGAAAGAAATTAAAAAGGTTAATTTTTTACTTACACATATTAAAGAAAATGGTCAAAATATATTTTTGATGCTAGAAGATTAATAAAAAATTGTTTTATCGTAAATGATAAAATGTCTAAGGACTGTCAATACGATGACATTTGATTTTTGTTACATATATTATCTTATAGAAAACATGGCAAAATTAACTGATATCATCTTATAAGTTCTTTAAAATGATATTTATGACAAAAATATTCAGATCGAGCTACTAATAACGAAAATTGAGATAATCTATCATTAGCAGATGATAATTTATTTGATGATATTTATTTAATTTACTTAATATAATAATCAGAAGGAAATAATACGTGATCTTATAATTAAGTTACTTCGAGAAAGTTAAAACTTTAGTACTAAAAAATTGATAACATAATTCGGTAAAAAAAAGTCTCTACTTTTTAAACTCTAAAAAAACAATTTTCGAAGGAAGGAAATTAATATTNTCTCTACTTTTTAAATTCTAAAAAAACAATTTTCGAACGAAGGAAATTAATATTTTCTTTATTTTATAAGTCTATTTACAAAAATACATAATCTATAAGAACATTCATTACCACATAAAAGTTCGTATATAACGCCACAATTACTCCATCTTGAAATGTTCACAGAGAAGACAACACTCGCATAATAATTTGCATTAGGTTCAAAAGCCTAAATGATGTTTATGTTCCTTGAAATGATAATAATTTATGTGAGAACGTCCATACGATCGAATTAGAGCGATACAAGTGATGTAGAAAATCCGTTGGTATAAATGTACAAATATCTTCATTCAGTGTTTAATATGATCTTATCAAATGTATGCACTTGTTATAGAATTAGGCGTAATACTGAATAATACTACAATTTTCAATAGCAGAGAGCAGGGAATTATAGGGGAAAGATGATGGGGAAACGAGCCGACCGTACTTCAAAAGAAAACGAGATGATTTCCAGTGATATAAATACTCGCAGTGAATAGCCTTATGTAGGATTATTCCGCGTGTCGCGCACGATATTCACATATCACCCTATTGTGATCAAGCACTAATTGTAAGATACACAGTTATACGAGAGTGGTTTGCTCGCTAGTTAACCCAAAGGCAATGCCAGTGGTATTATGCCACTAATCTATGCTGTTACAACTCACTTTCACACTCTTCTTTCCATTTCACATGCATACAGCATGTCAATTAAGGTAGTATATCGACATCTAATGTCACAGTAGAGACTAATCGGTAAATCATATAGATATACCGACGGAGGGTGATCAGTGGCGCTCCCTCTATATCTAAAGAATCATTTATTAAATTTTCTTTGTTATTTAATTTTAAAAGATTAAGTACTTTTTCATAGTCATCTAGCCAATTTAAGGTCTTAATTTATGATTTTATTATATTAATTCCTTCAATTCTACTCTTTCAGGAACCACAAAATAATAATTATCTATTGCGTTATTAGAAACTATAAAGTAACAACTATTAGGTCATTCCATAAATTCGTTCCACGGCGCTATTTACATTTTTCATCGTATTTTATAAACATAAGACAACAAACACTTTTATTTTATAATTTTTAATTATGTAAGTTATATATAAAATTATTGTAACCTTTTAGGTGTAAAAAGTCTAATATGTAATAAAAACAAAAAAATGATTAAAACTTTTGTTCATTATCAAAGAGAAAATAATGAAAGAATAAATATTATTGCATTTGGCCAAAGGCATTTTACCAGTATTATTAGTACGTCCAAAACATTCTCCAGTTTATTTACATCTGATATTTGTTACACTTGTCTGACGTATCGAAAGAATAAACATCTAAGAAAAATAATCTACAATTTCCAGAACACTTATTTCTTCAAATAAATGGTATATAACAAACACAAGTATACGTCAGTTAATTGATTACGACAATAAATAAATAAATATTGCATATATATAATGATCTGTTTACAAGAAATGTTTGCATTATATATAACGAAATGACTGTATAACAGTTATTACATAATATGTAATAATCATATCATAAAACTACAAATGTAAATAAGTAATTATTTTTAATATGTTACATGTTGCAGGAATTTTGCAATTTCCAGTGGAATGATAAATTTACCAATTTATGGTAGAAACGGATTCTGTGAATTTTGCTTTTATAAAAAGACATTTGGATCTGCTGCCAATCATTCCTGTACTTCAATGAGTCCTGTTACTGGAACTTTCTCGAAACAACCACAATGTAACAATGGTGAAAGTGAAATATTAGACAATACATCAAATGTATTGTTTTCTGTTTAAAAAATTTTGAAAACAGATTTTGCAATAATTTTGCTACAAGCTTAGTAACGATGCTGGCAAAAATAAATTTGCATTATTTATTATGTTTCAAACTAAAGTTGTTGTATTCTATTTATATTTGTTTTATTATAAATTATAGTACAGAGGCTATTTACATTAAATAATTTACACTATATATAAAACTACAACAGTTGTAAGAATAAATGTATTATTTTATAAAAATTCAGTATTAAAATAGATATATTACGTTATAAATATTGGAACCCAGTGTAAAAAGATTAATAAAAAACATATAATGATATATGTTTTAAAAAAAGGATTCTGAAAAATAAAAAGTTCAACAACTGTTATAGACTTTTAAATAACAATTATATGACCTTATTAAGCAATTGAAATATAAGTAAATATATGATAATAAAACGTGTATAATATAACAATATAATAAATATATTTACTTATATTTAAACAATATATTAATTGAAGTAGTCCCTAAATGCGTTAAAATGCACTTTGAAATATTAACTTTTTATATACTGGCGGCATATACTGCTACATATTATTAAATTATAATTTAAAATGTAATTGTAATTTGTAACAATAAACAGTACTAATGTAGACTATTTATTAATTCTTATTCAAATATTACATCATCTTCAGCACTCCAAAAAATTCATATATTCTTCAATTTTAACACAAACTACGATGAGAGCTAAAATGACTCATTTCGGACATTTTTTTTCGCCATTATTGAATATATGCAGCTATTTTTGGTAAAACTTATATCGATATTTTATTAAAATAGGATCACGATTACGTCTTTTATTTTCATTATATCATATTAATTAATACCAATTACATGCACTGTATTAGGTATACATTACAGACCAGTAGTTCTAGTGTTAAGGCGTAGCACGCGATAACTTCGTAATTGCGTTTGCGATCTGTCGATATATCCTTATTATGACACTAGAGGTCAACGTCAACCGTGAGTCATCGCTTCTGCTAGATTATATATCTACCTATACGC
Source organism: Euglossa dilemma (assembly GCA_002201625.1). Lineage (NCBI taxonomy): Eukaryota > Metazoa > Arthropoda > Insecta > Hymenoptera > Apidae > Euglossa > Euglossa dilemma. Next base: position 10,245 of record NIJG01000417.1, read on the forward strand.
GTTAAGTGAAATGAAGGTGTGTTATTACTGCCTTCAAACGATCATGTTTTAAGCCTACTTAAAAAAGACATTTTTTTTCTTACGAAAATATACTCTTTGTTCTTGATTCTAAAACAAAATAGCTATTTAACATAGCGAGTTTATTCTTCAATTAATGAACAGTACAGTAATAAAGCTCAAACTAAAAATACAGTTATATTTTAAAATACTCTGTCGATACGATAGTATCGATATAACTGTTCACCAACAATAATATATAATACTTATCACATTCATAAACGAGAAAATAAAATCATATTTGTCTGTAAGTCGTAACTAATTATTTTTTATATAAAATTACGTTCTCTTATACTTTCAGAACATTCTTATCGCCCAGTATTTATATTAATAATTAAAGAAAGATGAGAAGTTAAGAACAGCATGTTAAAACATCCCTCTTGCATTTGAAAATCTACTACATTTTAATTATATAATACCAAACATTACAGAAATTGACAGCAATTAAATCGACAATTTCTTTATTAATCTCCTATAAAAATATTAATTACTAGTATTTGAAGGATATACATGAAAAAAACAACCATATACTGAAAAAAAGTTTATTACAAGTGTTTAAAGATATCAGATTTAACATTACATTGCTGGAAATTAATACAAATAATTAGTCTTTTATAATATACAATAATTGTTAAATAGTTGACGTTATTTAACATATTTTTTTTGTATTAATGAACACATATGGCCGTAGCTAAACTCAATAAAATTATTTGCTTTCTCAAAACCTAATTACTTCTCATTTATTTTTTTGTTCTTTTATCTAAACCTCTAAAATATATCACAAAGAATTATTTTACTCCATTAATATTTAAGTAATTATATAAAATACAAAACATTCTAAACTAAAAGGCAGTACATAATGAATTTATTTCTATTTTTAAAACTAATAAAAATTTACGTATTTATACAGTTATATTTACAAAAAATACTTGTCACT
>NIJG01000417.1:64251-74454 GCA_002201625.1 Euglossa dilemma
ATATATATATATATATATATATTTTTTTTTTCTTTTTTTTTTTTTACATCAACAGGTTAAATTTGTGGGAAAAAATTAACTATTTCTATAATATTAAAGACACTTTATATGTTAACGTAAAATTTGTATATAGTATTGTACATTACTTATAAGAAATACTGAAAATTATAGGATGTACTATCATTTTACCACTTACTGTACCATGAATATTTCCATTACACTCTTTAAAGGGAAGTGGTTTTGACAGAACATGCAGAAAAGTTCAATAATTAATTTACAACGAAAGTAATTAATTCAGAATGGTAACAATTCAACTCGCAGTACCGAGCAGAAATACATTTTTTATGCCGGAAGTCAAAGCTTCTTAATGGAACGATATATATTTTTAACATATTCGGATTGTATGCCAAAAAATATAAAAGTTTTGTCTCCACTGATACAATTTATCTACCGAATATCAAGCCTTTTTTGATTTAAAACTAATTACTCATTTAGGCAACTTCTCTCGTAAGTTTCGTTCAACCACTTGCATTACATTAACAACCCTAATTCGCCGTTAATTCTTTAAAATTACGTTTAAAATTATACTTGGCATATATAAAAGGAGTGCGAGTCATAAAAATATCACACAACAGAAATTAAATGCTTTTTCAATGCATCATTTTTTATAGTTACAACCCAAGAGATAAACTGATTTCGACATAACACGATCGAATTAACCATGTTGTAGCAGGGTTGAGTGTAATATTCTAATATTCTAATTTTACAAAATATTTGTGGGAACGATATAAGTCATGAGTCACGAGTTAAACTAGCGGTTCTCATAATCCAATCTCATTAACCAATGTTCAATCGAATCATGTATCACTGTGCAAATACTATCATATTCGACACTGTATAATTCAAAAATTGTACATAATTTGATTCAGCAACGTACCATCAGTGATATGCATATCAGAATCGTTAAATTGGATACTATCTGTCAATACAGACAGCCTTGAATAGCAAATGGATGCTTAAGCTTCTCCGACCGCGTTATTCTAATTTAAAATTTCATTAATTTTTGAAATTCTATTCACTTTATATTATATCGTTTCCACTTGTTCATTGATCAGTTTACAGCGATAATTTGAGTAATAAAATTGACCTTGCCAGTTTTTACGAAAGCTTCAGAGACTTTACGATTACGACCACCATTACAAGTGGTTATTAGATCTGCTACGCCACAACTTTCAAAGAAAGTAGAAAGCTTTCCACCAGGGAAAAACACGTCCACGAACTTAATCATTTCCATAAGGCCTAATCTGATAACAGCGGCCTTTGTATTGTCACCTAAACCTAGACCATCGACGAAACCAGCGCCGCAGGCTACTATATTCTGTTAAAAATTCCAACAAAATACATGTATTACTCTGTTATAACACAACTCTGTGACTGTAAACGAATAAACATTATAAAAGATCCTGTGATATGATTTTAAATGAGGAAATGGTAATAATGTACTCTCTGTTGCTTAAGTTATACAAATAATAAGGAAAACGTTAAATATTCATAATAAAACGTTATGAATATTTATTATTACGATATTCAATGTAAAACATTATGAATATTTATTATTATGATATTCAATGTAAAAGTACAATTAGTCACGAAAATATTTTAATTCACGTTTTAATTTAGTTTCAGTTCTTCATTTTACTTATACTTATTTCTCTATCATTATTATAAATATTATACTCTATATTTTTATATTTTATGTTTTATTTATACCTGTACGTTAACATGTAATATAAGACATCTGTCGTGTTCGTTATATGTTCAAAATACAGTGTATAAGAGTGAAATTAATATGGCCATTTGAATATTTTTATGACTGACTGTATCTATGACAGAATTATTTATATATATGATATACATATTTCGTATTTAATAATGAATTGTCATAGTAAATAATTTATTTTAGACACTAATGTATTATTGTAACCAAAACAAATTGCATTCGATGATATGTACTTGATAGCATACTAAACTGCGCAACTTATGTCAATATCCAATATTCTTTTGAACATTCTCTATCGATAATTAATATGTTGCCTAAATATTAGTGCCTGAATATTATATACATACCTAACAACAATTGCATTGCTACAATGGCAATAATTAGGTGTGTGTCTTGATTTTTTTTTTGCTAAAAATAGCTCCATGTTTTCGGTAACTAAGAATTAAAAGTTCGAAGCTATTCATTTTGATTGTGTTTTTCCACAATTGGTTTGTTAGTTCTAGTTTATTATACTAAATAACGCAATAAAAAGAAAAAAACCGTTAAATAATTTTCAATTTCAACTATTTCAATTAGTTCATTAATTACTGCTCATCACCAATTTACTGTCATCAAATTTTCCCTAACATTTCGAATATTTCGTGGTTTTTTCAAAAATTAAATCCAAATTTAAGATCTCAATGTATCGCTACAGCTACAACTTTACAACGCTACAACTTTTTGAAATTGAATGAATTGTTCGTACTAACATTTTATTCATCCTGTTATCATTACGAATGATCAAACAATGCATCCTAAGGAATCAAAACTGGACGGAAAGATACATAACCCAACGGATATGTTACGTGTCGATCTTTTCTCGTCGTGTTAAATAATACGATATTTAGCTGAACTAACTTGAACAAAGAGTATTGTATTACTTCGTAAGACGCCTATTTCTACTGCAGCATCATCTGTTTTGATATGGATATGCAACGGTGAACTCATTGTGACTCATTGTACCGTATCGAATCATTAAATAATACAGAAGTAATACGATACAGGAATGTGTAACAAGCTTACACACACCATGACACGTTGACTTTCTAAATAGCTAAGATCTCTTTTACACAACGATATTGGTATACCGATACACGTATGAAGAATGTTGATCACACGTGTAATTTAATTTAATTTTATTAATCTCGTAAATATCGCAATACTGATTTTTCGTGTTCTTATAGCATACATATAGCACGATACTTTTCGTTGGATACGAAAACTAATATTTCGTTCAATATCGGTATCTCTATCTGAAGATTTATGTTTGTCAATTTGCTCTCGACATTCCATTTCGTTCTCATTTTGCGTTGCTACGTATCTGGTCAGAAATAGGCTAACGTATAATAGATACGTTGTTGGTTAAGAGAATATGAAACTAGAGCAAAATTAAAAATTTTATTTGAAGTATTTTATTTTACTTTTAATTTTATTTTTATTTTTAAGTATTTTAAAGTACATTATGAACGATAAAAAATTAATATCAAGCAGTAAAATGGAAAAAATTCTTGATTGACTTCATATCTCAACTTCATTCGTTAACTACTAGATATATACTATCAATTTATTATCAATTTATTGTATATTTTATATATTTTATCAATTACTATCAATTTACTATTATTAAAGATTGTTTAATATCCTCGACACCGTTTATAATTGTGACAAATTTTAATCATTAAAGAAAATTCGTGTACTTTTCTTTATTACTCTATCTTTATGATTATGATAAGGAATATGATCAAACGTGATAAATTAGACCTAGATTTCTTCCACTAGTTATCTGCTTATTCTATTTAATTATTAATTCTCAGAAATCAATTTATTTGTTATTTTTAACACTTGAATTCGTCGCACAAGTACCTGAGTACTTTGGATATCGAACAATATCGAGAATTTTGGATATTGACATAAGTATCGATCAGGGATCCTGATATTTTAATTTAATAGAGTTTCAAGCATTATTTCGTGATTCGGCGAGAAAAAGCAACGAGAAAGAAGCAATGTATGAATTACGCATGATTTATCGATAATGGTAATATGAATAGCGAGAAAGAAGATTCGTATATTGAAAAGCAAAAAGCATTCTTATGCGCATTCTTCCATCAAAAGTGTTATAAAAATATTAGATTCATCGGAGAAGTCAGTAGATCTTACTTATATATTTATAATTTGTAAAAATCGCAGATAATTGAATATTCATTTTAAGGGAACAGGACATAACTTCTATAGTAACCATTTTTTAAAAATTCATAGAAAATGTTTGGAAGATGGTAACCGCGTAAAATTTTCGCTGACTTTAATCTACATATAAAAAGATCGAGTTAAAAAATATTACAATACTGTACTGTTCCATTAACACATTGTCAATCGGTCATGAGTAAACTCGTGATCCGTGTGCTTTTGTTTCGCGTCTGGCTTCGTTCGATTAATGTTAATATTTAGTTAATAAAACTCGTTAAGTTGTGTCTATTTTGCTATAAGAAATAAATTTTGAGAGAAATTTCATTTTCACGTCTAATTTCAAACAAATAACCAGTGACATGAGATAAACTCAAAGAAAAACAGTCAGCATCTTAATTATCGATACATGAGCTACAAAGAAAACAATATTAGAAAAATTATACGATATTCTGATTAATACACAGGTTGCCCCAGCAACGATAATACAACAGGACAGGCGGTAATTCCGCGTGTAAAAATGAATTGACAAAAAAAGAATAAAACTTTTTGATTCAAAGCTTTGCTGTCAAGAAAATCGTCTTTGAATATTCACCGAGTACACGTGCACTTACTTTTGACTAAAGCAAATAGATCATTGTGAATATTTAAATTCGATCTTTTCGACAACGAAGTTTCGAATCAAAAAATTGTATTCTTTTTTTTCCAATTCGTTTCTACAAGTAGAGTCACCTTCTTCCCAGTTATACCATCGTTGTTAAGACACCCTGTATACGTGTGTACATATATGCAATGATTCAGTATATCTTAGGTCAGGGCTGTCGAACTTATTTATTGTTGCACTACTCCTACCACTAGTCCAGTAGTTTTCCCACTTAGCACAGGAGAAGAATGTGCTCCTTGTCGTTGGTACACTGCCCCACCATTATTCTGGTGGTCCCCCTCGATATCACCATGAGAATCACGTGGATGTGGTAAGAGTATTAAAGTGATAGGAAAAGAAATAGACCTGAAGGCTACGAGTTCAACAGCTTTGCCTTGCAATTAGTTACTGCATTTTGTACGGGATCAAATAGAAAAATATATGTACAAATACATATTTTCTGCAAAAGTGGGTCTAGAAAATGTTTCGTTAGTAGAAGAATCCAAAAAATCAACAACTAAACTCCGAAGACATTGAATAAATATCTCGATAATATAAATGATTACGATATTAACTAAGTCGATTAATTTAGATTTCGTTAGGAAGAAAAAGTAACAAAACTTTTAATATGGAAAAATCTCCCCAAATGATTACAGTCATTTTACAATTTCTTGTCGTTTAAGAATATAATGTTTAAGAATGTAAAATTCATCTTGCTTAAAGTTAGCTTTAAAAAGTGAATAGTTAACAGTAGCAGTGAGAGTTAGTATACTCTACATATACAGACTGTCGTATATCAGATGAAATCTATTTTAAGGAATGATCTAGTTCATCGCGTTTATCGATCTTCAAAAATGACAAATTTTTAATTTTTAGTTTTTGTGAAATTAGTTTTGGAAATTAGGTTCAATGCGGATTGGATATCAAATCACAGAAGATTAACTTGCTACAGTGATTCATAAATGTCTCCATATGTTCCTGACATGTTATTCCTTTAGGATACATAGTCGGATATTTGATCTTAAATATCAACTACATACAACAGTGTCAAAGATCAGAAAATGATTTAAAAACATGTAGTATTGCACGAGTCCAAGCTTCAGAACTATATAAATAACTATGCAAGTCATTTATATATCTCATTAATGAAATGAAATAGAATGTGTACATATGCTTATATACATATATATACACTGTGTAAAAATCTTTTTTAGAGTATATATTACTTATATCTTTCTACAGGCTGCTATGAAAATCAAGATAAGAGACACAGTAATACTTTGATAGAAGTCACTCTTTCATTTTACATCAGTGAAGTGTTTACTCCTAATTTAGCTTAATCATTTAGATTGACACGGATATGACCGGTTATCACTCAGATACGCGTGGCAATTTCCACATAAAATGAAAATTACTTATGGTATATCATCGTTTACAGATCACATACAGCTCATTCCTTGCCTCTAAAAATACCAAATGGAATATTTGGACGAACTATTAGATTCCTCAAAAGCTTACTCGTGTGTGAAAACTGTGACTGGAATATAGTGTCTGTAAAACCGTAAATAAATTTTTGATAAAAACAATAATTAAATTCCACAAAAATTTACGGTAAAAAATATTTTTTATAAAAAAAAGAAAAAAAACAAAAATACTCTGACAATTATTTTAAAAATATTGAGGATAACCCATCAAAATAATATTATATGACTGACTTGTGTAAAGTTTACAAAAAGATTTAGCTAAGAAAATTAAGCAAATTGTGTTATTTTATTTCTATCGTTGTAATCAAAATAATTACGGAACAAACGAAAAAATGAATGTCATAAAAACATAAGTATAGGAATATTTAGCGATCGCTAAATAATTATCATACAACTCACTCTATTGTCGTTCAATCGATTACGGTTAAATTATTATTATTTATTATTCATAAAATAATAAAATAATTAATTTGAATTATCCGACGATAATAAAAAGTTTAAAAAAAATATTTTTACTTAAGTATTTACTTTTAACGTAGTTTGACATATTATCTTATTAATCGTCTTATCACCTACTGGTAATTACAAATATTATCATTTTAATTACAAAGTTCGAGTAGCAGTACTCCAAGTATCTCGTCACGAATCTAACATGACGAATCATGATGCACAGAAATATTCACATCTTTCCTATAGAAACGATTGTTATTGCTTTACTACACAAGTTTCAAAATTCTTATCAATGAAAATATGTATTACATCAAACGTGACAGATTAGATTTGTAAATATTTTGATTTTCACATATGACAAATTCTTAAGATACGAATATATTTATGATATTATCGTCCTGTTGTTACACTGAATTTTTATGTTGTAATCAGGTATATATCGATCGAAAATATACTTAATTCTTTATTGATGAGAACACGTAGAATATGTATGCACATAATTTTCACTTAAAGTGTTTATATAAGGGTTTATACTCGGAATATCGTGAATCTAGCAAATAACTCGAATTCCTCTTCTAAGGAAATACAAAAACATTATTGGGAATTATGTAAGTTAAAATTAAGCAAGTTACAATTTGTTAAAAATATATTGTATGCTAAATGTAAAAAACTAATAAACATAGGTTTCACAATTAATTTTTTCATTATAAAATGACATTCGATATCGTAAGTGAGCTATTTTATAACTCATCGTGCACAAACAGTGGAATTATAATTCAAAATGCATATGAACTCACGGTTATTAGTAAAAGATTACTGCGAAAAATAAGTAGGATTGTTTCACAGACGATAAAAATCTTCTTTGTCATGATAGATGTTCGATACGTCTTTCTTTCTTTCAGTGGAAATCTCAATTACTCTGTTTATACCGAATGTATTAACAAAAATTATTTCTATCACACAGAATGTTTATAAATTGTAACATTTAATTTTACGATTAAAGTAATGTAAAAACTATACTTATTAAACTTTTTCTTTTACTCCTCAGTAAATACTACCAATTTTTGATCTTAAAAACTTTCAACCTTCTTTTCNTTTTTCATTGATTCTTTAATAAATGAATAATTCAAAATAATCGAGATAATCACGTTATATGTCGAATGTTATTGGAAATACCAAATTAAGACAAATTTTTGAAATAAAAAATAATACAATTAATTTTTGCCACATTTGCCACGATAAAGGTATTATGCGATGCACATTACGATAATCATCTGATGTAAAGAGTCAAGTTGTATTAAAAGTTATATTACATAACAAAATAACAATCTTCTAAAGTCAAGAATTAAAATATTTTTGTGACTGACTGTATTACATAATTCTCATTCAATTAGAGATACTAAAATATTGAAGAAAAAATAAGTAAATAATAGTAATGCTGATTTAAAGCATAGAAATTCGTAGAATTCGATAATCCTTCCTGTATACATACTCTACGATAAAGAATCTTATAATTGTTCCATAATCGATATCGTAATACTTGAGATGACTGAAATACTTGACAATAACAAAAATGTGAAGAAATGTCGTGTGCAATGCAGGTAAGAAGCAAGCCGATTATATAATTTGATTGAAGCATAATGCGCGAGCTACTGACGTATATGATGTACAATGAATCTCAATGAAGTAGTCAGCTCTTAACCAAGCACTTTATTAACCATGTAAAATGTTCACAAGTGTTCATAAGAATACTTGCAATGAATATTTCTATTATGATTTTATTTTACGATTATCTATCCAGTTGCTACTGTTATTTTATATGCCTAGAGATGATTCATTAATGAAAATTTATGAATTCAAAAATGTTGAAATTTGAAAATATAATGATTCATTTTTAGAGACATTGTAAGGAAAAATAAAAAATGAATCATTTACAACAATATGTCAAAAAATACATTGGTGGATCAGAATAAAGAATATTAATTACAGTACAATAAATTAAAAAAGTTCCATTAATGACACATAAATTCAAGAATTTAAGAGCACAACAAAACTGTTTCTTGTTAAAATAAAGAATATCTTAGGTATTGAAAGATCATTGTTTAAAAAAAGTATAATATTAGAAAATATATTTTAGAATGAAATAAATATAATGTTGAAATAATTCAATATTTTCTCATAAAATTATTAATAGAATAATTATACAATATATAGCATAGTCTAGAAAAAAGATTTATATAATTAACATTATTCATAATAACATTAACATGTATGACATATGAGGAAATTAAAAATCTTTTAAAGCAACTAACTGACTTTATTGTGTTTTATGCCTTGTAATTGACATTTATCCATCTATTCGTTTAAAAAATGTATCCAACATTGTACTCTAAAAGTTTTAGTGATTTAAGTTTTAAAAATTTGAAGATTTAATCTGTTATTCTGAATTCTTTTTATGTATACAACACAATTATATACATGTTGAATAAGTCTCATTGTACTCTCTTATAATCAGTTTGTGAGAATTCTGATCCATTGTATTTATAATAACTTTCCTATTTAACATAAACTTGATAAAAAGAATATTATAATATATTTACCTTTAATGCCCCACAACATTCAACTGAATCAACATCTTCAACTACTACAACTCTAAAGTATGACGTTTGTATTAAATCTCTTAGTATGGGAGCCATATTTTTGTCCTTGCAACCTAGATATTAAATGATAACAATGTAACATTTACGAAAAATAATGACAGTTGTTTAATTTCACCGAAAACATATAAACAGAAATAGAAAGAAACTATCTTATAATACTGTAGATAAAAATGTCCTTAAAACTTTTATGGTTGTAATCATACAGTTCATATTATACACATATTTGCAGCTACACAGTGCATTTATTTAGAAAATGATTTTGATTTAGTTAATGTTACTTTTAATGTGTATCATTAAGCCAATTCTAGTATCAGCAAAATATTTAAATCATTTTCTATATCCTCCATCCTATGATTGTCTGTTTGAGCATGCATATATAAAGCTAGCTTTATACTATCCGTTCAGACATAAAATTGTGAACATATGATTTCATTCAGAAATCATTTATTTGATATCTATTACTTGTCATATGAAAGTATTTAGTATGAAATCTTTTGTATCATTAACATAATTTTATATATAAAAATTGTTAAGTATTAATTATAACTGTTAATGAACATTCATAAATACTATTTCTATTAGCAAACTATTATATACATAAACAATATGTACATTAAAGATTGTTCATAATATATTAAACAATGATAATACAATGAATATAAAATATTTGGTTAACAAGAAAATCTTTATAAGCTTATAATTACAATTAAGCATTGTTAATGTATATGATATTTCTGTGTTTAATAAGCTATTAATGCATCTATACAGTTTTGATTCATTTATCATTTTCTATACCATTAATTTATAAAACACAGAAAATATCCTTATAATATTCATAAAATGTTAAAACATAAAAAAATTCCCATAGTATTAAATACTATTGAGGTATTAGTAATGAATATCTTTCTTTTTAAATTAAAAATCTTTTTATAAGATAAAATAGAACAGTTCCCATACAAATTAATA
>NIJG01000418.1:27941-38476 GCA_002201625.1 Euglossa dilemma
TAATATAATAATATAAGAAATAGTTGAAGATCTTTTTAATATAATAATATAAGAAATAGTTGAAGATGGTAGTAAGAAACTATGTACATGTTTGGATTATAAATTTAGTGGTAGATCGTGATAATATAATAATATAAGAAATAGTTGGAGATCTTTTTAATATAATAATATAAGAAATAGTTGAAGATGGTAGTAAGAAACTATGTACACGCCTGGATTATAAATTTAGTGATAGATCGCGATAATTTAATAATATAAAAAATACTTGAAGATCATAGTAAGAAAGTATGTACACGTCTGAATTATAAATTAACGTTTTTGACACCTTACGAGCTTTCTATTACATTGTTCGGAAAATTAAATTTAGTGACATATCGTAATAATCTAATAATATAAGAAATAGTTGAAAATCGTAGTAAGAAACGATGTACACGTCTAGATTATAAATTTAGCGATAGATCGTAATAATCTAATAATATAAGAAATACTTGAAAATCATAGTAAAAAACGATATACACGCCTGGATTATAAATTTACGTTTCTGACATTTTACGAGCTTTCTATTAAATTGTTCGGAAATTCATTTCGTATTTTCCCAAAACAGAGGACCTAATTTTATTTTTTCAAAGCCAAAAAAGAAAAAGAAAAAAGGAACGAAATGACTTTCCGAACGACCGAATACGAATGACCTAGAAATACCTTGAAAGGTATCCATTTCCGAGGACACCGGCGAGGATTAATTTTAGAAACTTAATTTCATAAAAATACGAATAAAGAAGTTTACAATCTTGGTATCATCTTAGAAACACGTGGATGATTCAGATCGCGAAACTTGTTCGCGATTTGTTCGCTTTTAAAATAAAAGCTTCGATTTCGAAAAGCTTTCCACGTTGCAATAGGAGTTACTGGTTGGCCGAGCCAAAAAATTCCTAGAGCAGCGATGAGCAATCCACGGGCCATATGCGCTCTTTGACTGCTTATCTGTGGTCCACTCAAACGTTCACACCTCGTTCGGCCTTCGTTTGGCTGAGGCGCAAAAAAATTAGCGAAAAATACGATCGACACGGCTTATGGCTTTCGAATTTGGCACACTGCGGAACGAAGCTAGCGTTACTCGGTTATGTTCGAAGTAAAAAGGGTTGAAACACTGCAATAGCCAGTCACGCAATCATATTTATTTACTTAGAACTCGTTAACATAACTGTAAACGTAATCTAATTGTTATATCGAAACATGCATACACAAACAGCGGATTATTTATATTTAATTTCATTTAACTCCGTTACTTATACTTAAAATAAATTGCTATTTTCTGTTTTGTATATAGAATCATTCGATTTGATGAATGAAATGAATGGTATGAAAACAAACGCAGCCCTCCGAATAGGAAAACAGAGATGAATAATCTGGCAACGTCACAGGATGATCTCAGATAGTCATATGACTAAACTGGCGATATCTACGTCATCCGAGGCTTCGTTGAGAAACGATGCAACACCAATGAGTGCACCGAAATCGAAGAAGCATCGATTTGATTCTGATTAAATGATACCAACCAATCTCGAGACCTTCACCGATCGTAGTTAGTTTTGTACATGATTGAATGCAAGATTTTTGATTTGAATCATCGCTAATCTTATCTCGGAGAATTCAAATTCAATGTCTCATGATCTAATTCAAACCGAATCCACGTTAGCAAAGATTCGATGATTGAACGACACCACTTCATCCAATTCTAAAACTTCTACTTGATTCGGAGAATCCAAATCCGAAAAGCATCCTCCTAACGATGATTCTGATCAATGTTCATCGTCAATATAGACTCGGTCATCGTGCGACGCTATTTTATCCAATCCCGAGACCTTCACTGATCATACTCCGCTTTCTACATCCTCGAGTGCATCATTTTTAATTTGAACCATCGGTATTTTTATCTAGGAGTATCCAAATTCAAGAAACGTCGGCCAGATCGTTTCATGATCTAATCCAAACCGAATTCACGTTAACAAAGAGTCGATGATCGAACGACACCATCCAATTCTATAACTTCTACTTGATTCGGAGAATCCAAATCTGAAAAGTATTCTGTTCGATCCTAATCGAATCTACGGTAGTCGAGACTCGGCCATGAAATGATACCAATTCCATCTAATCCCGAGAACTTCACCGATCATATTCACCTTTCTACATCCTCGAGTCCATCATTTTTAATTTGAACCATCGATATTCTTATCTCGGAGTATCCAAATTCATGAAACGTCGGCCAGATCGTATTATAATCTAATCCAAACCGCATCCAGGTTAACAAAGAGTCGATGATCGAACGACACCATCCAATTTTAAAACTTTCACCGATCACTCTCGGTTCTCTATATCTTCCAACCCATCATTTCTCATCCGAACCATTGGTATTTTTATCTAGGAGTATCCAAATTCAAGAAACGTCGGCCAGATCGTTTCATGATCTAATCCAAACCGAATTCACGTTAACAAAGCGCCGATGATCGAACGACACCACATCATCCAATTTTAAAACTTTCACCGATCACACTCGGCTCTCTATATCTTCCAATCCATCATTTCTCATCCGAACCATCCAAATTTAAGAAATGTCGGCCAGATCGTTTCATGATCTAATCCAAACCGAATTCACGTTAACAAAGCGCCGATGATCGAACGACACCACTCCATCCAATTCTAAAACCTCTACTTGATTCGGAGAATCCAAATCCGAAAAGTATTCTGTTCGAGCCTGATTGAATCTATTAGGTCGTCCCATAAGTTCGTTCACTGTGATATTTACATTCCTCGTCACAATTTATAAACTATATCGATGATTAACGTCTTTGTCAACGAAATAGGAAGAAGTCGTAGAACAAAAGTGCCACTAAACTTTTTCTTAATATTTAAAGGTTCTTCGACGTATAATTTTAAATGGTAAAAGTAAAAACCGGAACTAATTTATGGAACGACCTAATACGTTAGCCGAGACTGGGTCATGAAATGATACCAATTCCATCTAATCCCGAGAACTTCACTGATCATAATCACCTTTCTACATCCTCGAGTCCACCATTTTTAATTTGAACCATCGCTATTTAACTCGGAGAATTCAAATTCAAAAAATGTCATCTCAGATCTACTCATGATCTAACGTTAACCGAATTCACGTTAGCAAAGAGCCGATGATTGAACGACACCACTCCATCCAATTTTAAAACTTTCGTCGATCATACTCGGTTGTTTATATCTTCCAGTCCACCATTTTTCATTTGAACTATCGCTACCCTTGATTTGGAGAATCCAAATCTGAAAAGTGTACTGTTCGATTCTGATAATACTTCAGTAAAGACATCGTGCGACGCTTTTTATCCAATCTCGAGACCTTCACCGATCATACTCAGCTTTCTACATCCTCGAGTCCATCATTTCTCATTCAAGCCATCGCTACTCTCAACTTAGAGAATCCAAATTCAAGAAATGTCGTCTCAGTTCGACTCATGATCTAACGTTAACCAAATCTACGTTAACCAAGACTCATGAAATGATACCAACTTCGACTAATCGCGAGATATTTACCGATCGTATTCATCTTTCTACATCTTCAAGTTCACCATTTCTTAATTGAAGCATCGCTACCATTGACTCGGAGAACCAAATCTGAAAAGCATCCTCTCCGACGCAACTCCGTCCAATCTCGAGATCTTTACTGATTCTACTCGGCTTTCTATATCCTCGAGTCCATCATCCCCTATTCGAACGATTGCTACCCTCTCCCAGAACACGCCAAATCCAAGAAACATCCTCGGACTGTGCTACGATCTAATACTAACCGACTCACCGTCGGCCAAGCGTTACTCATCGAACGAAGCAACTCCATGTCCTTTCACCGAATCTCTACACCCCCGAGAATCCACCATCCCTGATCTGAACCGCGACTACCCTTAATCGAAGGGATGCGAATGGAAAAAATATCATCACATCGTTTTACGATTTAATACTAACCGATTCACCGTTAGCCAAACGTTACTCGTCGAACGAAGCAACTCTATTGTCCTTTCACCGACTTTCTACACTCCCGAATTCAGCATCCCTTATCGGAAAGCATAGCTACCCTTACCTGAAGGGATGAGAATGAAAAAAAAAACATTCTTGGACGGTTTTGGTATCTAATACTGATCGACTCACCGTCAGCCAAGCATTACTCATTGAATGAAACAACTCTATGTCTTTTTACCGACTTTCAACACAACCAAAAATCCACCATACCTAATCGGAACCGCGACTACCCTTAACCGAAGGGAGCGGAATGGGAAAAATATATCATCGAACTATATCACGATCTAAGATTAACCGAGTTACCGTCAGTTAAGTGTTACTCATCGAAAGAAGCAACTCCATGTCCTTTCACCGATCGCACCTGAATTTCTACACCACCGAATCCAGCATCCCTAATCGGAAAGCACAGCTACCCTTAACCTAAAGAAGCGAAATGAGAAAAATATCTTCGGACCGTGTCACGATGCAATACTAACCGATTCACCGTCAGCTAAGCGTTTCTCATCGAACGAAGCAACACCATATCCTTTCACCGATCGCACCCTGTATTCTACACCCGCGAAAATTCACCATCACTAATCGAAACCGCGACTACCCTTAACAAAAGAGATATGAATGAAAAAAAACATTCTCGAACTGTCTTACGATCTGATACAGCCAAGTGTTACTCATCCAACAACTCCATGTCCTTTCACCGACTTTCTATACCCAATCCAGCATCCATCCCTGATCGGAAAACACAGCTACCCTTAACGCAAAGAAGCGGAATGGGTAAAAAATATCCTCGGACCATCTTACGATCTAATACTAACCCACTTACCATCAGGTAAGTGTTTCTCATCGAACGAAGCAACTTCTTGTCTTTTCACCAATCCCATTTGATTCTTTCACCGACGAGAATCCACCACCCCTAATCGGAACCGTGACTACCCTTAACAAAAGAGATATGAATGAAAAAAAACATTCTCGAACCGTCTTAAGATCTAATACAGCCAAGCGTTACTCATCGAACGAAGCAACTCCATATCCTTTCACCGATCACACCCGATTCTTTTACCCCCGAATCCAGCATCCCTAATCAGAAAGCACAGCTACCTTCACACGAAGGGATCAAAATAGAAAAGAACATCCTCGAATCGTCTTACGACCTAACTCAGGCAAACGTTATTCATCGAATGAAGCACAACTCCATGTCCTTTCCTAAATTTCCTACACCCAAACCAGCATCCATCCCTGATCGGAAAGCACAGCTACCCTTAACGCAAAGTAGCGAAATGGATAAAAAAATATCTTCGGATCGTGTCACGATGCAATACTAACCAACTCACCGTCAGGTAAGTGTTTCTCATCGAACGAAGCAACTCCATGTCCTTTCACCGATCGCACCCGACTCTTTTACCCCCGAAAATCCACCATCCCTAAACGAAAAGCACAGCTACCCTTAACCCAAGGGATCGAAATGGTAAAAATATCTTCGGACGATGTCACGATGCAATACTAACCAACGCACCGTCAATTAAGTGTTTCTCATCGAACGAAGCAACTCTACGTCTTTTCACCGACTTTGTACACAACCGGGAATCCACCATCCCTAAACAGAACCGCGGCTACCCTTAACCGAAGGGATGGAAATAGAAAAAAACATCCTCAGATCGTCTTACGATTTAATACTAACTGACTCACCGTCAGCCAAACGTTACTCATCGAACGAAGCAACTCTATGTCCTTTCACCAATCACACCCGACTCTACACCCCCGAAAATCCACCATCCCTAATTAGAACCGCGACTACCCTTACCAAAAGAGATCGAAATGAAAAAAAACATCTTCGGATCGTCTTACGATCCGATACAGCCAAGCGTTACTCATCGAATGAAGCACAACTTCATGTCCTTTCACCGATCGCACTCAATTCTTTCACCCATGAGAATCCACCATCCCTAATCGGAACCGCGACTACCCTTAACAAAAGAGATCCGAATGAAAAAAAACATTCTCGAACCGTCTTACGATCTGATACAGCCAAGCGTTACTCATCGAACTAAGCAACTCCATATGCTTTCACCGATCACACCCGACTCTACACCCCCGAAGATCCACCATCCCTAATTAGAACCGCGACTACCCTTAACAAAAGAGATCCGAATGAAAAAAAACCTTCTCGAACCGTCTTACGATCTAATATTAACCGAGTTACCATCAGGTAAGTATTTCTCCTCGAACGTAGCAACTTCATATGCTTTCACCAATCACACCCGACTCTTTTACCCCCGAAAATCCACCACCCCTAATCGAAAAGCACAGCAACCCTTAACCCAAGGGATCGAAATGGTAAAAAGAGGGTCGAAGGAGCTCGAAGGAGGAGGAACACGTGCGTGGGCACCAGGCCAGAGGGGCAAGGAAGGCATCGGTGGCGTCGCTGAATCGCGTTTGCACGCGTGTGCGTGTGCGTGTGCACGGCGAAGCAGTCGGCAAGGCCAGACCACGAGATGCCACGCGATTGGTCGTGCCGGCATCGTACGATGGCCCCGTCTCGTTATAAATAAGATCCGTTCCCTTACCCCTCACGGCACACAGCCTGTTGGCCCGGTATCGCTGCGTCAGCGCGTACGTTAACTGTACACACACGCGTGTTTCACTTTGACAGTGTGTGCGTGCAGCTCGTACGCGTTGGGAACAGAGACGAGGTGAACGAGGCGCGACGCCGCGGTGCGTGCGACACCAGCGTCGGCCACGTTGCGGCCCAGACGATGATAACACCGTGAAAGTGTATCGGGTTAATGAAACTTTCTAGCCGACGCCACCGACACGACGCTGGGTCCTTTAATCGCAGCTTCCGCTCCGACTGCGCTGATAACACGCATCAAGAGTTGCGTGCGTGCAGCTATGATAACGAGGGATTCAAGTTCGAGCTGGTTTGTCGAGATGTATACGTGTGTTAGGGTTTCGACGAAATCGCGACCCAGTTTCACTGTGTTTGCTGCTACGTGTCTTCGTTGTTACGGAATGTCGTTAATTTCAGAGTTTAGGTCTGAGATTGGGGAAATAAATCGCGTGGTTACAGGGTTCGATGGTCGAAGGTGAGTTCGCGGTTTTAATAAAAAGTGTCCAAATTGAGTAGCAAAATTTGAGTAATTGGAGTAATTGTATGGAACGTTTGTTGAATTCTTTACACGTGATATTTGGAAATGCGTGGTGAATTTCAGAGCTTAGATCTCAAATTGGTGAAATAATGAAGAGGGGTTGCAACGATTTGATGGTCGAGGGTAAGAAAGAAGAAGGTGAGTTCGCGGTTTTAAAAAAGTTGAGTAGGAAAATTTGTGTAATTGAAGTAATTGTATGGAACGTTTGTTGAATTCTTTATACGTGATACTTGGAAATATGTCGCGAATTTCGAAATTTAGGTATGAAATTGGCAAAATAATCGTATGGTTACGGGGTTCGATGGTCGAGGGTAAGTCCGGAAGGTGAGTTCGCGGTTTTAATAAAAAGTGTCCGAATTAAGTAGCAAAATTTGGCTAATTGAAGTAATTGTATGGAACGTTTGTTGAATTCTTTACACGTGATATTTGGAAATGCGGCGCAAATTTCAGATCCAAGGTCTCAAATTGGTGAAATAATCACGAGTGGTTACAGAGATTCGATGGTCGAAGGTGAGTTCGCGGTTTTAAAAGGTGATCGAAGTGAGTAGCAAAATTTGAGTAATTGAAATAATTCTATGGAACGTTTGTTGAATTCTTTACACGTGATACTTGGAAATACGTCGCGATTTTAAGAGCTTAAATATGAAATTAGTGAAATAATCACGAGTGGTTACAGCAATTTGATTGTCAAAGGTGAGTTCGCGGTTTTAAAAGGTGTTCAAATTAAGTAGGAAAATTTGAGTAATTGAAATAATTCTATGGAACGTTTGTTGAATTCTTTACACGTGATACTTGGAAATACGTCGCGATTTTAAGAGCTTAAATATGAAATTAGTGAAATAATCACGAGTGGTTACAGCAATTTGATTGTCAAAGGTGAGTTCGCGGTTTTAAAAGGTGTTCAAATTAAGTAGGAAAATTTGAGTAATTGAAATAATTCTATGGAACGTTTGTTGAATTCTTTACACGTGATACTTGGAAATACGTCGCGATTTTAAGAGCTTAAATATGAAATTAGTGAAATAATCACGAGTGGTTACAGCAATTTGATTGTCAAAGGTGAGTTCGCGGTTTTAAAAGGTGTTCAAATTAAGTAGGAAAATTTGAGTAATTGAAATAATTCTATGGAACGTTTGTTGAATTCTTTACACGTGATACTTGGAAATACGTCGCGATTTTAAGAGCTTAAATATGAAATTAGTGAAATAATCACGAGTGGTTACAGCAATTTGATTGTCAAAGGTGAGTTCGCGGTTTTAAAAGGTGTTCAAATTAAGTAGGAAAATTTGAGTAATTGAAATAATTCTATGGAACGTTTGTTGAATTCTTTACACGTGATACNTGGCGAAATAACTACGAAACATTTACAGGATAAGTGCAGAAGAAGGTGAGTTCGTGGTTTTAAAACAATTGAGTAATAAAATTTGACTAATTGAACTAATTGTAAAGAACATTTATTCAACTCTTTGCACGTTTGTGACATTTTTCGTTGGAAATACGTCGCAAATTTCAAACCTAAGATCTCAAATTGATGAAATAACTACGAAACAGTTACAGAGTAAGTGCAGAAGAAAGTGAGTTCGCGGTTTGAAAACAATTGAGTAATAAAATTTGACTAATTGAACCAATTGTAAAGAACGTTTATTCAACTCTTTGTACGTTTGTGACATTTTTCGTTGGAAATACGTCGCGAATTTCAGACCTAAGGTCTCAAATTGTTGAAATAACTACGAAACAGTTACAGGATAAGTGCAGAAGGAGGTGAGTTCGCGGTTTTAAAACAATTGAGTAGTAAAATTTGACTAATTGAACTAATTGTAAAGATCATTTATTCAACTCTTTGCACGTTTGTGACACTTTTCGCTGAAAATACGCTATATGCAACGATTTGGTACCCGTATGATTAAAGCAACTTAGTCTCGAGCTATTATACTTGGAGTCATGAGTCCCTCTACGACAGTGTTTGTCAAACTTTCCTAATTGTAACTTTCTACGAGAAGTGTAAATCACGTCACGGTTTGATACAGCCGCGATAAGATATGGAAAATGACAATTTTTCTTTTTATCTGTTTCCTTATTGCCATGTTTCATATCGTCTTCGATAAAGCTTATTTTTTATACTCGTTTTATCCGATTTCACGAGTTATTAACCGAGGACGGATGATAAACGTTTGAAAAATCGGAAATGACGATGGTATTTTCGTGATAAATATCTCAAGCCGTAAATTTAACGAATCATTCGAAATAAATTCGATTCGCTTTTTAGATTCCGATATATTCGCGAGGAATAATTATGTTACGCGTATATATTTATTGCTACGGGATCTAAAAATTTATGAGCTTTAAATTTCGTTACTACGTTTTTTTTTTTTTAAGTTCGTCTTATAGGTAATCGATAAAATTTAAATTTCGTGTTTACGATATCCAGTTTCCGTACTTTTATACCTTAGGTCTTATATTTTATACCTTTTTACTCTTATTTTATGTCTTACACCGTATACCTTGCTACAGCGAATGTTGAAAGTGTAACAAGTACTGTGACAAGTACTATAACTCAAATTAAACGCGAAACTATAAGAACTTGACAATTATTTAACTTCAAGATAAGATTTTAAATGAATGATAATACGCTAATCGCTTTAACGCAACAAGGACAAAATTATTATTTCTAATTTGTTATTTCCATCGTGTTTAACAATAGATTTATGGGACCCGTGAATTTGACGGGTGAATTGCTCCGTTTATACAATATTAATAGATTTAATCGACTTATATTAACACTGGAAAGACTAAAATTTAGTACAGGTAGCCCCCCTACAACACGGTACCCTATAACATGGTTTCGCTATAATACGATTCATAAAATGCGAGAACTCTCCTACAACACGACATCCTATAACACGATAAAAAAATTGGGAAAACCTTTATACAACACTGGACGAAGTCCAGTCGCTTGAGTCTCAGAAATTTTTGAAAAAAATACGAAGAAATTTGTTAAATTAAAGTTGAATTGAAATAATATTTTTGTCTTCTTCTGTTTTGTATTGTACATACATTTGTATCTTTAATAAAAATTACGTCTTTCACGTAGAATTAAAAATAAAAATTTGTTTTTAATAAGTTTTCGGAAAGCAATCCCCATTTTTGTATAGACTCTGGGTCTCATACAACACGGTTTCACGCAACACGATATTTTCTAGGAACCTATCTACCGTGTTATAGGAGGGTTACCTGTATATACCTATATTGCCCAAAAACAGTGAAAATGATTGCATTGTGAAAGAATAAATAAATTTTAAGTAAAGAAATTTATTTAAAATTAATTTTTATACC